>JALPQD010000081.1:3475620-3670620 GCA_023101885.1 Typhlomys cinereus | reverse complement strand
AGGCGTCCATGGTGGTTCCCGAATTCGTCCGTGGTTCTACACAGACACACACAAGCACGCGCGGGCACGTACACACGCACATGCGCACAGTTGAATAAATAATAATAATAATAAATTAAAAAAAAATACACATAGTTGATAGCAGCAAAGTAATCTGAGTGATATCCAAGACGGTGGGCTAGATTTGAGAGGCCCTTTTAACTAAAGCCAGCAAAGAATTCTGTTGCTGACACTGGCTGTTCTTTTATAGCCTCAGTTTCCAAAGCATCATGGGGGTGTCGCCAGGGGTACAGCCTGGCGACACCGCCCCTCCCCGACCGTGCCAGCCTACCTTGAGCAGCTCTGGGGCCTGCTTTTTGAGCTTCTCCATTTTCCACTCATTCTCACAGGGGTTGAGAGAGGCGGGCGGCGCAGTGCAGGAGCAGCGGCAGTCGGTCCCTGAGCTCAGGGTCTCCACCGCGTAGAAATCCTCCACCCTCGCACGTCCGCTGCGCACCCGGCTGCATGCATCTTTGCTCAGTGGCCGCATGATACATTTGCAGCGGCAGTCAGAGCCCTCAGAAGTCATCCGAACCTGGTCCGTGTCCCCAAACACCTGCAGACAGTGGGTATCAGGACCCTTAATTTGCCAGTGCTTGGGGTGAGGAAGGTAGCAATATCCTGCCAGCTGGTATGGGGGTGCTATGTAGGGGTAGCTGAGAAGGATCAATCTTTACAGGAAACTAGCAGTCTCACCATAACAATTCAAATGTTAAAGGCCAGTTGCGGGAAAGTCTGGTGGGTCCTCAGTAAGTTAAACATAGAATCACCAGATGATTCAGCAATTGTTTGGACATGATATCCAAAACAAAGACTTACCTGTGAATGCTCATAGCAGCATTATTTATAAGAGTCACAGGATGGAAACAATTTAGTAGCTGAATAGACAGAAAATGTGGCATAGAGATGCAATGAAATGTTACTTGGCCTTAAAGAAGAGTGGAATATTGACTTAAGCTGCAACATGGAGCACACAAGGTTAAGAACTCAGGGCTGGGGTGGGGAGATGGCTCAGTGGGTTAAAGCATTTGCCCCCTAAACCTGATGACCTGAGCTCAGATCCCCAGATCCTATGTAAAGCTGGACCCAGTGGTTGTAATCCCTGTGCACGGAAGGAAAGTGGGTGGCAAAGGCATGATAATGTCCGGGAGCTCATGGGCCAGGCACTCTGGCTTATGCAGCAGTAAACCAGGTGGGGCGATGTGGAACAACACATGAAAATTGTCCTCTTCCTCCATACAGATTTCACGGCATTGTGTTCAATCTCTCTCTCTCTCTCTCTCTCACACACACACACACACACACACACACACAGAGTTTTCTTTTTTAAAAGAACAGGGATGAGCCAGTATTAAGATAGACAAAAAAAAAAAAAGCAGGCTCAGAGATGAAGTCAGGAGATACAATAACTTCTCCATGTTACTTCTACAGACCTGTTCCCCCACTTCCCCACCCCCCATGTCCTGGGTGACCTTCAAGAGGTCAACCTCTTGGATTCTCCCACGCAGCCTAGTCAGGATGAGAAATCATTGCCCAGGCTAGAGGCTTATCTCCCCTCCACTTCAATGCCCCCTGTCCATGCCCCCTGGTCATTGGTCCCTGGGGTGACCAAGTTCAGTTAAGGACTGTGACCTGACATACCTGCTGGACCCTGGAAGACACTCCTCCCCTGCCCCACCAGCCTCTCCCTGAGCTTCCCATGGTCTGCCACTCTGAACTCTTAGCGCACGGCTGCCTGTCTGTGGCTCAGTACAAACACTTGTCCCAGGTCTCTGCTGCCCAGATCTCACCAAAGCCACCAGGACACAGGCCTCTGCCAAGCTCGGGGGACCTGAAGGGTTTGGGGATTAAGCGCTCCGTTTCTGCTCGAAGCCCTCAGACATCTGTTTAAGCCTCTGGCTCCTACCAGGCCCTGGGTGGGTGACAGCTGGGGGTGAGGAAGATAAATCAGGGCACATTCTTGACCTTTTTTAGCCACTCAGAAATTTTTAGCCACTCAGAAAATTCTGACAGCACAAAGGCACCCACGAGGGTCAGAGCTATCGAGTAAGGCACCTGCTTGACCCCAGGAAGTCCACATGATAGGAGGCAAGTTGTCCTGTTACTTCCACCTGTGTGCTACGATGTGGATGTTGTATGTGTTCTCTTTTACTCTCTTCTTAAATAAGTAAATTAAAAAAGACATCCTCTCTTAAAGAAATAAATAAAGTAAATTAAAAAAAATTCATAGTTAGAGAGATGGCTCAGAGGTTAAAGCCTTTCCCTCACAAACAAAAGGACCTGAGTTTGGATCATAGATCCCATGTAAAATATGCCAGGCAGATAAGATATACAGCATCGACCTAATGAACTTCTGGCCCTGGAAGGGAGAGTCCGGGAAGCCCCAGAGCAAAGCAAAAAAGAGGGAAAACAATTCAGGATGATTCCTGAAATCACCCTTGGGTATACACACACACACACACACACACACACACACACACACACAGACACACACACATGCACACACACGCACACCCCTACCTATGCCAAAAAAGACACCCCAGATCACTTGGGAGACCTCTGAGGGAAGGACATTCTGGGGATGAAAAAAAAAAAAAAAGCAAGGTCCTGGTTCTCAGGGGACCCTGGAAGCGGGCCATGTCACTCTGGCTGTGGTGTTTAGTGGTCCAAGGGGCAGAGGCAGGGCAGCCTTGCTCTTGGAGGAAGCTCCCCTGAGAACACCTGGAACCTGGCTTGGCTCATCCGCTAAAGACATAGTTGCCAGCAGTGACCTTGGGAAGTGGGATCCTGATGGGTCTGCTGATGGGTTTATAGCTGATGGCATGTGGGAGGTGGTGGGACCTGGGACAGGAGTCTCCAGGGAGGAAGTGGGTCACTGTGGTGCGTGGGCTCCTCAGCTGCATCCTCTTCCTCACTCCCTCCTCCTATCTATTCTCTTCACCTCCCACTGCATCCTACACCCGACACAGCTGCAGAAGCAGGGGGGAGTCCCCGTGGTCTGGGCTCATCTCTCCAATCTACCAGTTGATAGCAGCCAAGCAGGCTAGACTGGCACCTGCCAGCATAGAGCCCTGCTTTTTACCCAGGTGGCCTGGGGGGTGGATTTCTAGTCCCCCCCAGCCCAAGTCCTGGAACACACAGAGCCGCATGTACCCTGTGATTATTGTAACCATCCTAGTCCCAAAAGGGGTTCAGCTGTTTTTTTTTTTTTTTTTTTTTTTCTGTGAGGAGCACGAGAAGATCGCCTGCTTTCTTTTATTTTTAGCAGCATCGTACATATGAGGAAAGAGCCCCTTAGCCATGAAACTCCACCCCAGAGCGGCAGAGCCCCCGATGAGCTGCGGTGGCTGTAGGCCTGCAGGGTGCAGGACCCAATGGGAGGCAAGGCGGTCAGGAGGGCGGCTTGGGGTGCTGGCCTCTGGCCTGGGTTTCGGTCAGCAGCGCACACTCTTAGCATTGCGGGCCTGTGGACGCCTGCTGTGTCCTCAGCAGGCTGCATGTTCCCTAGGTTTCTGCTGACCCCTGAACCCCTACTTCCCATGGGGATCTGAATCCCCTCTCTGCTTGACACCATATCTGTTTCCCCAGTGAGAGTCAGGAACCCAGCTGGTAGAAATGGGTTCTGTGTGACCAAGCCAGAGACTGGTCTCCTAGGGTTCCCCCCTCCAACACACACACACACACACACACACACACACACACACACACACACACAAGATTCCAGCTCTATCCCTACATTAGACTGCTCCATTCCTTCACTCCTCATATGAGGTGCTATGTCTTGACTGGGGTGGGGGGGTAGGGAGGGAGGAATGGGGGGAACAGTCATGGGTCCCTGACAAGGCCAGAGAAGGCCTCTGCTCCCAGCCCCAGCTGCCAGGAGTCCAGCAGGGTCCTTCCTGCTGTGGGGGAGGATTTGGAGGCAGCAGGGCACCACAGTGAAAAGCTGGCACCTAGTCTCTGTGTCCACACCTCCTTTTAGTATGTCTTTGACAACTCTGAGCCTCAGCTTCTTCCTCGGTAAAATGGGGTCAGTATCAGTCCTTTCATCTTCTTTTTTTTATTATTATTATTTACTCAATTGTTTGTGTGTATATATGTGTGTTGTGTGTGTGTGTGTGTGTGTGTAGAACCACAGACGAATTCGGGAACCACCATGGGCCGCCTCCTCCTCTCCTTGTTTACTCTGCTTGGGGATTCACAGGCTCCGCCCCACCAGGACCAGAAACGCAAGCCGCCCCTGCTTCTGCCTGGCGTCTATATATGGGGTCTAGGATCCGAACTCAGGACTTTCTGCCTGAAAGGCAGAAGTTTAACCCCTGAGCCACCTCTCTGGCCCCCAGTCCTTTCTTCTTGAGCTTGTCACAAGAGACTGAAAACACTCAGTGCAGACAGAGCACCTAGCTCTGATCTGGTCCAAAATAACTGCTAATTTTTTAAGCAATCTGTGATTGGAACACTGATGGAAGCCCTTCCTCTTGTTCACTTAGTGTTTTTCCCCTGTCTTTGCTCTTACCACAACCTCATTCTACGAAGAAGAAGAAAGCTAAACAGGCAATGTTAGGAATTTATCCAGGGCCAAACAGCACAGCCTGATTCTAAAAATCTGGTTTGCATGGTGTCCTTCCCTTGAATGCCCACAGTTACCACACCAGCTAGGTCTACAGGGAAGGAGGGATAGGATCTGGGGTTCCCTCTAAGGCTAGCCTGCCTCTCCTCGGCATAAGGCTGAAGTTGATGTCAAACAGGAAAGTCCTGGCCTCAGCCTCCATCTTTCCCTGAAGCCTCTTGTTGCGCTCTGCTGCTGCCAAAGCCCCCAGATGTGTGGGTGGTGGTGGTGGTGGATTGCTCTTACAAACATCCCCGGGCATTTGCAAGGAAATCTCACAATGAGCTTGAGGCTTTTCTGGAGAGAGATGGATAAATCTGGCCAGAGTGGGGCAGGGGCGGGGACAAGGCTCAAGCTGTGAAGTATTCTTGCAGTGCCTGACAGGCTCACAAGCTATCAGGCTGACTTTGGGGGCTGCCCTCTCTCCCCTGGGATAGTTTTCATGCAAAATCTTCCACTGAGCCATGAGGTGGACACCTGCCTTCTGGAGGCCCAAAGGAACAGAAACACAAAACATTCAAGACTTCATCCAACATCTTCCAATCCTGCGTCTACCTTGCCCCCTACCTCATCTGGATTTCCAAGCCTCTTTTATATTCTGGACAACCCTTTAGTTTTCTGAGGTGTCATCCTAAAAATGGCCCACCTCTGTCCCCTGCTGTCCACTCTCTGACTGTAGTAGCATGGTGTCCCGCCACATTCCTCTCTGATGAATTTCTTTGATGATCTGTGTTATCCTCTGCTCTACAAACCTAGGCAATTCCCTATCATCTTGATGAGTTTTAGGCTGGGGGAATGGGGGATGCCTCAGATTTACCTGGGTTGAATATGGAAAGTGCAAGCACCTCATTTTCACTTGCTACCCCATGATTCAGTCTCTTTCAGGCTTCCTGGCCCATTAGGATAATCACTAAAGACAGAGAATGTAGCTGTCATAGTTAGGCACAGACGTCAACTTGACAGTTGAGGGTTTGAGCTCTGGGCACACATAGAGAAGTAGTGGTTGAGTTAAGCCCAGAGTGAACCTGCAGGAGATTGTCTAACTGATGGGGAAGGCCCAGCCCATGGTGGGTGGGACTAGGCCCTGGAATAAAATACAGAGAGCTGGTTGAGAGAGTGGGCATCCTTGTGTACACTTGGCCAGACATGCTGGTCTGGCAAGTAAGGATCGTCCCTCTCTCAGCCATTATGTAGAGATGGTGTGGCCAGTTCCCTTGGCCCTGGCGTTGGTGTGTGCTCTCCTGTCAAGATGGACTAAGAACTGTAACCAGACTATCATAAGAAAATAAACTCCTTGTTCCCTTAAGCTGTTTGATGGTGATTTATCAGCAACCATGCAGGCTGACTGCTACAATTGCTCTGGAAATCTCGAATGGGGCTCACAGGCTCCCCCTGTTGAGGACACCTAAGGTGTCTCTTTGGAGTATTCAAGTTTGTCTGATGGGGAGGGCCCTCTTACGCCTGGCAGTGATAACAGAATTGTGTAAGATGCTGAGTGTGAACGCTGGGCACAGGACTTGGTTGTAGTGTCCCAGTCAAAGAGAATCTGGGGCAGGCCTATTCCTGCAGAGTCCCAAGGGCCTGGTCTGGCCTCACGCTAGGCACCCGGAAGAGGACTCCATTAACATGTCACTGCGCTCCTGCTCAGGAGCCTGCTTCCAATTACACCCACAGGCGGAAACTCCAGGAGCTGACTTGATCAACACCTAAACCCCAGGGACTGGTCTGCCTGGAACATCTGACCAGCCGGGGAAACAACTGGCTGCTTGGCTGGCCCCGGCCCTCCTGCTCCTGGGTCTGACTCTCACAGGCATTGGTTTTTCTCTCTGGGCTCAAGTCCCTCCCCCCATCCCTTCATTCATGGAGAGAATGAAAGTCCCAGCAGCCCTTTCTCAGATAGGGGAACTGAGGTAGAACTAACTTCTCTGCTACCTTCCAAACAGGTTCTTGAGGGGTCTGGGCATCATGGGGGTGGTGGTGGTGTCTATACCTGTCTGTCCCCTAGCCTTCAAGTTGGGCAGCCCTACAGAAATACCAGGATTGCTGTGAGCTCCCCCTTCTACTGCAGGCTGAACAAAGCATTTCCTTAGAAGGAAACTCCAAATCCTGTTTAGGATAGGCTCCCTATAAACACCAACTTAAAACACAGAGCTCAACAGAGGACCAGGGTGGGAGTAGAGTGGTGGGCAGGAGGGCCTGCCAGGAACAGGAAGCCTGAGGAGGGGCCAACATAAGACTTAAGGATCCTCGTCCACAGCTCCAAGGTGGAGCAGCCAGTTGCCCCCATGAAAACAAATACAAAGCAGGCCAGGCTCGGAGAGGCAGGAGTTGTTGCTGGGGAGGGAGAGGGCGATAATGCAAACAGCTCTGCAGAGCCAGCAGGAGTCTGGCTGGGCTAAGGAATGCAGAGTAAATTCACCCATCACTTGACTTTTTATTTTTCCCAGCTGGACGAAGAGGTACAGGGGTGGGAAGTATCTGGGGGAGGGCAGAGCTGGGTCCCCAGCTGCTTTATCCTCTCTATCCCACTAGCCCCAGCTTGCCCTGGAACAAGTAAATACACTCCCCCCACCCCACCCCAACCTAGCAAGTGTTTGGCTGACTCACTACATAAACAGGGTGTTGGGTTTTCTTTGTCTTTTGCTTTGTTTTGAATATGAGCCCTCCTGCCCTAGAGCCCTGTGGCAACTCAGAAGATGCCCAAGTCCAAATGTCCCTCCCAACCAGAGAGGAAAGGCAGGGGGTGAAAGGGCGCTGATAATCAGGTCCTTTGGGATTTTGTTCATTTGTGCTCTTACCTGAGCCAGATTGGAAAATTCTAGAAGGTCCCATGTGGAAGGGAAGTTTGAGGGGACACTGATTTTTAGATGGGGGAACAGAAGCCCAGAGACAAGCAGGGATATGCCCAAAGTTGCACAGTGAAAGAATAGATTTGCCTTACCTACACACAGGCAGGGCAGACTTACTTTCTGCCAAGAAAGAGGGAATGGAGCAACCAGGAAAAGTCAGTCACTCCTGCTGGGTCTGCCAGAAGCCAGACCCTAGAATTCTCTTCCAGGACAACTTCGAGTCATTTCTAGGATCCCTTTAAGGGCAACCTGCTGTGACCCCTCTTCCCCCAGGACTTGTCCCCTCTATGCTCTGGGTCTCATATCTCCTTCTGGGACTCTTGTGCTGTGAGCGATCGCAGTGTGACTTATTGGGCACCTTCTAGGTATGGTACTAAGCATTTTGCAGGTAGAATGTCACTGAATCTAGACAAAGAGTGCAGGAAGCAGGTACGGTCATCTCTCCCAAGCGCACAGGTGAAGAAGTGGAGACTCAGGTAAAGGCACCAGTTGGGAGGTGGATGTGGTTATTTGAACTCACATCTCAGAGGTCAGACAAACGGTCAGCCCAGATGGTTTAATGGGGAGGGACTCTGGATCCCCAAGGTGACCTAAAAGCTTTGGCTCAGGGTCTGCTGCAAACCTGGGAGGTGCCGCCGTTATCAGTGGCCCAGTGGTCTGTGTCCTAGAGTTCGGCCTTCCTAGGAACCCTCAGCCAATCTTCCTTCTCCCCGCGCTGTCCCTGCCCAGCGCACCTGGGACTCCCCAACTGGGTCCTGGGTTTCTCGCTGGTCTCCAGGCATCAAACTGGGTCTCAACGCCCCTTCCTCGGTCTCCGAATCCTAAGCATCCAATCTGTCTTCCAGCACACACTTCTTTCCCTAGGTGCTGACATCCGCGGGTCCCAGGCTGACCACGGGGTTCCAGGTAGATGCAACACCCTCTTCGGCCCGCACTTCCAGCCACAGCGCCCCCTCGCGCCGGTCGCCGCCCAGCTGCGCCGGGTCCCCCGCGGGGCTCCTACCTTACTGTCGGCGTGAACCGGACCAGCCCCGGGCCAAAGCAGCAGCAGCAGCGGAGGCAGCCAGAGCAGGGCCGGCGGCCGGGCCCGGGACGGGAGGGCGACCCCCGCCATGGCGTGACCCCCACGGACGCTGAACGGACGCTGGAGCGCCGGGAGCAGTGTGAGCGCTGAGCCACAGCCGGCTCTGCCACCCCGGCGCCCCTGGCCCGGGTACCCCTTCGGCGCCACTGGGGGGCGGAGCCAAGGGAGGAGGGGGGTCCGCCCCGCCCGGGCCCGCCCGCTCCCAGCTGCGGTCCCCTTGGCCCTGCGGAGTTCATTCCCACGAGGACTCTGCAGAGGGGCTCCCCGGAGCCCGCACCCCCAGCGGCTGCGGTCTGTCGCTGAGATGAAGGACTTTGGGGCGTGGTGCCCCTTCGCCACTTCGCCCCTGTCTCCCCATTGGTAAAATGGAGCAAATATATACTGTAAAGTTCAGATGAGCGATGCTCCGAGTAGGTCAGCACTGGTTCTTTCATGCCGTTCCCCCTCCGCGGGACCTGCTGCTCCTCTGGCCTCTTGAAGGTTCAGTCTTCTCCCTCCCCTTCGAAGCGTCTGTTTTTTCAGTTCCCAGCGCAGAGGGGGGGGGGAGGGAGAGAGGGAGAGAGAGAGAGGGAGAGAGAGAGAGAGAACCCCTACATACCAGGTGCTCGAGAGATCAGGAGACAACTTTCCTTCCACTATGTCGCTTTCCAAGGATTGAACTCAGACACCAGGTGTGCAAGCATGCTCCTTACCAGCTCAGCCAGCTCCCCCTCTCTATCCTTAATTTATCCCTAGGTCATGTCAGCATAAACTGCCCCCTGCCTCAGTTTCCCTTTGGTTCATTCACTCCCCCTTGGGTTTCAACAAGGGCCCTCTCCCCAGCTCTCTTGTAGACACTGCCAACTCTCAGCACACCTTTAGAGGCTGGACCGACCCTCTCTTGCCTCTTTTGTCATTGCAGGTGACCCCTCTCTTGACCACGGATTGAATGTTCACCTGGCTTTGTGAATTGGCACTGTACAAACAAGGAACACTTAACCTAGTCCCAAGTGCTACCACCATTCCCTTCCTCCTGTTCTCAAGTATTACCCCCTCCCCCAAGTGTTGTGCCCTTCATTGTCTCAGATTTTACCCCTCTGGGTATTTCCTGTTTCCATCTCACCATCGGAGGAAAGCAGGCCACAGAGTGGGCATGCTTTGTCTTTTCCCACTAGCAACTAGCTGACTCGGTGGTTCTCTACGTGTGCCTCAACTGCTGCCTGGGAATTTGCTAGAAGTTCAAATTCTCAGACCCCACCCTAGTTACTGAATCAGAAACTCACCAGGTGGTTGGGGGTAAAGTGTTTCCAAGAGCCCTCCAAAGATTCAGAGTTTGCCACCCACTAGCCTAATCTATGATTGGGTAATTCCCTGTGAGTTTAGTTGAAAGTCATGTGTGCAGTAGGTGTTTGTTACAAATGAGCTTCTAGCGAACCCCTGAGGAGGAGTCAGGACCAGGCATAGTGTAAAAATTAAATAAATATTGGGTGCGCTTTTCTGTACACAGATCACTTCTGAAAGGACATGTGATACATAGGCGTGGCCGTTGTTTCTCAGGAGGGAGTGCTTTTCAGGATTTGAGGAAGAATCTCTACAGAATACTTGTGTGTGTGTTACAACCCCCTATTCAAAATACAGATACAGTGTCCTTAAACAAATCAACCAGGCAGAGGTTCTGTTTCCCAGCGCCACCGGAGAAACACTGCCCCCTGCTGGCTGTTCTCCACCAACACATGGGCTCTACACAAAGCCTTCAGTCACCATGCACCATCTATAGCTCAAATGTGCCAAGCCCCTGCTTGGCCTTGAGGCATGCCGTTCCCTCCACCTGGAAGTCTTTATCCCCAGTCTGCCTTACTCATATCTTTCCCAGAAATCCTTCCTGATTGCTACCTCTAATTGCAATGAGTCCTGTCAACTTACTTCCCCACATTTGAAATAGTTTTCTTAGCTTTGCACTTGTGTGGCGGAGGGTTTATGTGGTTATTTGATTTGCATTTGTTTTCTCATCTGTGGGGGAAAGGCCCCTATAGTGAGGTCCCCCTATCTGTCTTGTTCGTACCTGTAGCTTGCTCTGGTTCTGTCTCTTTATCTGCTGCTGCTTGTTTCTCCCTCAGATTCAGACTTATCCTTAGACATGTCCCTTTCTGTTTCTTCTGAAGTGAGTTCTGCAGGCTTTGTATATGATGATCAAATATTTTATTTGTGGGGTGGGGCAAGCATGCACATGCTATAGTGGTCAAGGGAAGGTCAGAGGAAAACTTTTGGATGTTGGTTTTCACCTTCTGCTATGTCGTCTCCAGGGAATCAAACTCATGTTACTAGGTTTGCCTGCAGAAGGCTTTACCCATCGAATCACCTTGCCGGTTCTTCATGTCTCTCCGAACTTGTCATCTCACCCGGAAACTGAGGGAATGGGGGAGGCGCACATCTCAGGATGGGGAAAATAGAGAAATTAGAAAAAGGTCCCAGAGAGGGTGTCTAGGTGGGCACCTGCCTTATGGCATCTACAGGGCTGCGGAAACAGTAGGCATCTCATGCAATCATTCCTAAGACTCTTCTCAGGACTGTGGTATTTGATTTTTTTTTTTTTTTTTTTTTTTGCCAGAAGCATTTTCAGAAGAGAACTATCTGGGATGTTGGATTGCTCTCTGAATAACAGTATCAGGTTCTACTTTGTAAGGCAAACTTAATATTGGTTTCTGCAGATCATCTCATTTATTTCTTATATTTATAAGCGGTAGTAACTGGTATGGCCGCTTGTCATTCCCTCCTCTGAAAACAGGACATTGAGACTCTGCAGCAAATGTCCACGCTCACACAGCTCTTAGCAGGACAGTCAGGCTAGTTTGGAACCTATCAAGCTGTCAACATTTATTGAGTGTCTACTACGTGCAGATCTTGGGTACAGAAACTGGAGATACAATAGCTAGAGTGGGATCAAAGGGATTTGACTAGTCAGGGGGATCTGGAAAGGCTTTGGAGAGAAGATACAAAGTGGATGAGTTGTTTCCAGAAACTGAGAATTTGGTGGGAGAGGAAGGAAGCAACTGCTGAGTGACCATTTCTCACAGTCCAGCTATTTAAGGCCAGACAGGACTTAGTTATCTCTTGGTCAGAGGTATTAAGGAAAGTGCTATTGAATAGCTATTGAATAGAATCTAGAAAGATTCTGTTAGTTCGCTGACTCACTGAGGATGTAACTGCCATCCCTCCTGGGTGACTTTGTCAGTGACAATGACATCATCAGAGCTAACTCGGTGAGCAGATGTGTGAGGCTGAAGTAATATAGCCTTGTTTATTTTAAATGATGCCATATTCTTTTAATAAAACATTTACATTTCTGGAACAACTTTCTCAGCACATATAATATCCATGACATGGCAAACAGGAAAATGGAGACAGTCTTCTCACATAACATTTGAAAACACTTTGATTAGTTATTCACCCTATAGACATGCTGCATAGCTGCTGATATTTGAAAATGCTACTCAACACTTTAAAAAATTCATTTAAATTTTTTTTATCTTTCTTACCAGTGAACTGTCAAATTAAATAACTAGATATTTTGTTCACCAATGTATAGTGAGGTGTAAGCAATATAGCCTTAATGCAAATTTCTCATAAAAGTGACGGGTGCAGATTAAGGAAGAAACAGGTTAAATAATATCAGTAGTAAACAGTTATTGGAAAGTGCAGAAAAAGCCTTGTAGAGGCCTGTGCGTAGGTGCTGAGGTAAGAGGTTTGGTGAACAATGGTGGACCCTTTGGGGGTAGACCAGGAAGGAACGCGGAAGTCGGGAGAAGGAAATCATAAAATTAAGAATAGCACACGGGAGTCAGAGGACTGGAATGGGAAGTACAGAGCTTCGGTGGGCAGGAAGACCTGGGTATAAGGCAGCTGAGAAAAGGCGGGCCAAGCACCACTGTTCTGGTTCTTTGTCTTCAAGCAGGTCAGGTAAGGGCTTTGATTCTGAGCAGCAGCCGCGAAGACCCCGAGGGTCACTGAACAAGGCCCCCACTGCAGGTCCAGAGGCCGATAGCCGCGCGCCACCTGGTGGCTGCGGTAAGTAGGCTCTGTAGGGGGTGCAGAGCAAATCAAAAGGAAGATTTTGCTTTCGAAAAACTTGGGGGAACCGAAGTGGCATGTGTGTGTAGGTGTCTGTTGGAATCTTTCAACCCGACACGGTTCCTATTCCAACTCCTATTTTTCAGATCATTGAACTGAGCAGAAGGGGAAGGAGAACGGGCTGGAAAAGTGGTCACCCTTAAAAGAGAGCTTTTTAGGACACACGAAGCCAACAGGCTCTCGCTTTGTTTGATGGCATCAATAACCCGGGATCTTAGTTTGTCCATCTGTTCTATGGGCAGGGGAGGGGAATGAAAGAGGAGGAAGGGAAACTTTAGTCTTTCCCGCCCACCCGGAGGTAAAAAGGCTTTAAACACTTCCCCGGAAAGCAGAGTTGTATAGATTCTATTTGCATACGAACGCAGTCACCTCGAGTTTAACTCCGGTCCTTTAATCTCCGGTCCAATTTGTCCCGCAGCGGAGGAGGAAGGCCCTCGTGAATACCTACAGGCCCCGCCCCCTGGGGCCTGCCCAGAAGGCTGGGCTTCGTTGCACGTGCTCACCCGGCTCCTTTGCGGTCCTCCTCCTTGGGAAGATTCATTATGGACGCAGGGGGACGTGAGAAGTCAGAAGGAACCCTGAGCACGAACGAGTTGCAATAAAAGGGAAACTATGAGGCGGCCGTCTATTTAGTGTGTAATCAAAAGTTTTACTGGAATTGGCGCCACTCACAGCCTTGGCCGTCCCTCCTCAGAGCTGCCCGTCCTTCCTCGCACCCCTCCCCGTTGGTAGGGTCCGGCGTGGCCGGCCTCGCCAGGCGGACTCCAGTTCCCAGAATGCCTCGCAGGGCCGTGCGTGGCAGCAGCGCGTGACGTCAGGGGAGGGAGCTGGCCAGTGCTGAGGGGGCGCGGTGCGGAGGGGCGCGGAGCCCGGCGGCTCGGGGCCCAGAGCGCGCGGCGGCCGGGGAGCCCGCTGGCCCCTGACAGCCCCCTCCCCCCGGCGGACGGCGACGAGGACGAGGACGAAGGCGCAGGGCATGGCGGAGCGGCGGATCCAGCGCGGGCCCTGAGCACCGCCGCATGGAGCGGGACGAGCGGCCGCCTAGCGGAGGGGGAGGCGGCGGGGGCTCGGCGGGGTTCCTGGAGCCGCCCGCCGCGCTCCCTCCGCCGCCGCGCAACGGTGGGTGAGGGGCCCGTCCGGCCGGGACCGTACCAGACCCCTCCCTCCATCGGCGCCCCTCTTCCCCTCAGTCGCCCCTGGTCCCGCGGGCCCGCGGCGCGGACTTCACTCCGGGCCCCCTCTCCTTGGCGGGGCTCCCTCGCGGCCGGCCCTCCCCCTGCCCGGTCCCTCCTGTCCCCTGGACCCTGGCCTCCCCTCCCCCTCCTCCCTCGTCCTTCCAGCGCCCATCCTTCCTCCTCCGCTCAGGATCCCCTCGACCCGGGGCGCAGGGGCGTCCCCTCCCCGCTGGGGCCCCCTTCGCCGTGAAGCCCTTTCTTGGTGCACCCCGAGGTTCCTCAACGCGGGCCCCCCGTGGCTCCGAGGACCTGGCGCCACACCTTGGTACCCTCGCACCTACGCGGGGCAGTTTTCCTCCCCCGGAGCCCCGCAGTCTCTTTCCCCGCGCGTCCGACCTCCGCCTCGGCGCGATCGCGACCCGGGGAGGCTCCCGGGTGGAGACCCTCTCCGGGGTCCGCTCCCGCGGCTCGGCCCCCCTTCCCCGACCCCCCGCGCGCTCCTGCCGGCCCCCGCCCTCGCCCAGGCTCCCTCGCTCCCGGGAGGCGACTTTCTGCTGGCTCAGGTCCCCGGGCCGAGCTCTGCTCCCGACACCTGCCTCTCCCGGCGTCTGCGGGGCGTCGGGGCCCGCGCGGGTCGTTGGCCGCTTCTTTTTCCACCCCGATCCGGGGGTCGGGGGCACCGGGGGCTCCACCTGGCCGAGCCCTGCCTGCGGCTTGCTCCTGCGCGCCGGGTGCGGGACCAGGGTCCTTGAGGTTCTTGAGGCTGGTTCGCCCTCCTCCTCCTCCTCCCCCGCGGGGTGTTTTATTTGTATCTGTTTGATATTTTCCCCCCTCGGTGTTTGCTGCGGAATGTTTTTATTGGTAACGTGTAAGGAGCTTTTGTGAGGTCGTAAAAGGTGAACTTTTGAACTTGGAAAGCGCCCTGGAGCAATTAGCGCAGGCGATAGCCCCGGGAGGCCTGCATTACAAAGGGTGCCCGGAGCGGCCGGCAAACGCTCCGGCGGCAAACTCGATTTATTTATTTATTTGCCCTGCCTGCCACCTTTCACATCTCCTCATTTCCGAATAAAGGGCCGGCTCTCGGGGATCCGCGCCTCTTCCCCTCTCTGCGCCATAAACGCGCAATTCTCTGGAAGATCTGGGACCTAGTAGCGATTAACAAGGAACAGATTTCGCGTTGAATGCGAACCCCCAGGACAGTTAGGAGGCACTAAAAATTAACTGCTTAGCAAGAAGTTCCCCATCAGGACAGTAACCGGGCAGGTGTGAAGGAAAGTGACCCGAAAATAGCTTGCTGCGTGCAGTCGCCGAGCGGAGAAACTTCAAGTTGGTTCTGCTGCTTCATAGGTTTAACAACTCGTCAAACATTTTGTCGATTCAGTAGCTGCGAGGATTCTTAAACCCACCGAGGGGGAAAAGACTGCGTAGAAAAGCGCTCGATTGACTTGATGTTGGTGATCAAATATAGTTTTCGGAGCGCTTGTTCTGATAAGAAATGTGTGTGTGCTGACTAGGTGAGCTGGTCGTCCGCTTGGGCGTCTTTGGAGACTGATTTCTGAATGTGAACATGCGGGACATCAATAAAAATCCCAAGCCACAGAGGGATTTAGGCAGGGCAGGAGACAGAAAATTTTTTTTCGGTACTTTTGATACTCTTGGCTAATTTGTGTGTGAAGGCATTAATTTGTGAATGTTGTAAATTTCTCATCTAAAATTTGCCATGCTGATTTTTTTTAACCCAAGCTCCAGCATAGATATGGATCTTAATTGCCCTATTAGTGTATTCTCATAATGCTTCCTGTGTGCAGTAGTGGGAGAGCCCACCTGTGCATATGATGCAGATGACAGATTTTATTGCAGTCATCATTTTCAATTCTACTTGAGTATTATTGTATGGAAAGCCAAAGAACAGTGCATTTGTTATTAATTATTCATTGGTACATTTTAAAGAACTGAGTGGCAATTTTAGCTCTTAATCAAATTTCCCTATAATAGTCTCCTTTTCCTGAACCAATCAGAACCATTTAAAAGAATCTTAAAGAGCAATCTGTTTAGGTTAAGGTCTCTTTAATATTTCAAATTAGCTAAATTAGTGACACATATATATCTCCCTCTTGCTGAAAACTCAGTGGGAACTTTCGGTAGCTTAATGGATACACATGAAATTGTTGTGGGATATCTTGTTTTTCATCATAAAAATTAGCATGTGTTTGTAGTATTTTTATACCTTATGTTTCTTAGTACTGGAGAGCTTAATATGTTCACAAAAGGATTGCCAAAATATAATGTTTGCCTTTGAAACAGTGGGCTATTTTTGTTTTTGATACCTAATCAATCTCCTAGGTAAGTGAACAGTTAATTTCTGAGAAGAAAAATAATTCCCAACACTCATTCTGTTGACATTTCCATTTTGCATGAAATATTTGCAATCATATCTAGTTAGGCGGTGTTTGGTCTATGTCATGCAGAAATAAAGTGGATGTGGAATTTTAGAAATGTTTTCCTGCCGGCAGCGCTGTAGTGCTGAGTTTACAGTCCTTTAGATGTTTTTTATGATTCCATCAGAACAAAGTTGATGCACTATCACCCTTCCAGGAATTCCCTGTGCTGAGTGTGCTATTTTCAGTTGTTGCTTGTAGATTTTCATAACAAACATGAACTCATTTAGTCATAATAGAGTATTGCTCCCTTTTGGGATTTCAAAGGAAGATGAATGATTTGAGGAAGCATTTGCGGAGGAGCATCTCGTTTGTTCATTTTAGTGTGAGTGAGGCAATAGATCTTTAAATATTTAAGGCAAGAGAATGTTATCAGTTATTATAAGTAAAAGCATATTTCACATTATACATTGGAGGAAATGGGTAGCTCACTAAATAATGTGATGCCTTGTTTCCTCATAGGACCATATCAACCTGATATTTATTCCTGGAAATAAGATATCAAAAATTTACCTAGCCTGTTAATTTTTTAGTTCTGTGAATTGAAAAGTTAATTCTGAGTTAACTTAGAATTTTCTAGGGCTCCTAGAAAAAAAGAGAGAACACATTGTGTTATTGTTGCTTGTTATGACTTCAGCACACCAATTTTCCTTTTCTTTTTTCAGTAGGTTCTGTAACCCCCCCAAAAAAACATTGAAAGGTAACAGTAATAATTTTGGACAGCCAAGGTATTAGATGATCATATTTCCAGTCTGTGATGTAGAATTCACTGGATTCTGAACACTTCTATTTTTCAAACTCAAAAATATGATCATAACATGAACATTTGAGTAAAACATTCCCAATTCATAGCTCATTCTGGATTTTCTAGCAAGATGTTGTATACTTGTGCCTGTGTAAACTTGTGAAAAGGTATTAGAAGGGGAACTAATGAAAAAAGTGCTGGCAAATTTTCAAAACTATGCCCGTTTCATACATTTCAATATTTGTAGTTTCTTTGTTTTTCAAATCTCCCCTCTTCTTTTTTTTTTTCACCAGAATAGATTTTAGATTAATTTTAAAACAGTTGATGAAATCTATTTTTCAAGTCAAAACACATGGAAGCCTTATTTTTATATGTAAAGCAGGCTATAGTCATATGTGAAAAGGGATCAGAGCCAGAAAAATCAAAGTTCAGAACAAGCAAACAGACTTAAACAGAAGGTAACCATCTAATGTTCCCAATGGGGAAGATTAATTCTTTGTAATACTTTGAAAGTATTTCAAAAATTGACAAATTGTAAAGGGAAATTTTTTCCTTCAGACTTTTTTGTATTTATAAGGTCAACTTGAACTATTTTTATGAGTTTTCCTTATTTAGGTAATCTTATGGATGCATATGTATAATTCAGAGATACCAGAATTACTGAAAGTCGGTAAGAAGGGGGTTTTGGTACTGAACCATGTGATTCTTTTATTTATTTATTTTTTAAGCCGAAGTTTCAAATTCATCTGAGTGTAATCATAAATTAAAAACAAAGTTCTGAATGTAACTTTGATATACAGTATTCCTAGACTCAAACCCAGTGTTCCTGTTTCCTGGTATTTTTCCAGCATAGTTTTAGGGTGTTATATTGTAAGGGAGAATTAGATTAACCCCCCACCCCCACACACACTACAGTGTTATCTATCTATCCACCGTTGTTCAGAAGTAATTATAGAACACTTTAAAATTTCCTATTTATTCATCATTTCTCATGACTTAAGGTACTTTTAAAACAACAGCTTTTATAGAACTACTTCTCTAGAAAGGAGTTTTTTTTTTCTTCCCCATGGGTTATAATTATTTAAATAAGACTTTACTAGTGTAGCCAGTAATTCTAATTAACAGTGATTTAGTTTGGGAGCGGACCAGGATTTCCTCAGCTGGCTGCTTGGAGAGCTGAATTGCTTTTTCCCCCACCTCCAGCTGCATGGACTCTTTTGATCCTCAAGCTACTGTCGTCGTCATTTGAGAAAGCAAACTGAAGAAATTAAGTGGGAAAATAGCCTACTTTGAACTTCATTTGCATTTTTGAAATTTTGTCCCTAAAATTATAGGAATAATGGAATCTTCAAACTTTCTTTCTACAGAAGCAAGCTGGTCCAACTCTTGTGTCTAAGAGAAAACCCTTAAAAATACATTGTTATATGAATTTCAAAGGTGGCCTCTAGAAAAGTTTTTCTTTCAGTATTATTTCATCTCAAATTAAGAATTAAATTTTGTTTCATTCAAGTAAATGCTGTAATTTTATTATATCTTCAAATCTGAGGTCTATGTTCTAATTACAAACTCTTGAGTTCGTTTATACCAGAGAAACTATTCAAGCATAAACCACAGATGGCAGTAGTAGTATATTTTTCCATTTTCTGGATTGATTCTTGTTTTTAAGTTGGTATTAATTCTGTGGACACTGTTGATAAGTCAGCTGGCAGGTATAATGTTTCCAGAACCAATTCCCTAGGCAGCAGCATGTAATATATTCTGGAAAACAAATCCTAGCATTTGATTTGAAGATCACTCTGTGGGTGGTTTGAGCCAAATAGTGACCTTCTTTATTGTCAATGAGATATTATAAAAAAAAGAAAAGAAAAAGAATTTGATAGTTGTAATTGAAGAAACTGTTAGAATGATGAACTGCGGCACATTGGAACTGTGTGTGTAGTGTATTAGCAAAATGTGTCTAACATTTGTTTGGACAACTTTTTACATCAGAAATAATTTATAATTCATTAAGTACATTCAAGGATAATGTAGATAGAGAAATGTGCAGTTAAATTTTTCATGCAGAATTCTTCAATCGTATTTTCAGCTTCTTTGGTTTCATAGAAGGGTGGTATTTTAGATCTGTGTCCATGAAAGCATTTCAGAGATTTGGGGGTGGGTTCTGCTGTTTCCAATTATTTGTTGTAGTGTTAGAATTTCTGTATTGTTTTCCTCTAAATGATTAATTGAATAACAAAATAATTGATTAAATTTCTGCTATTTTACCTGTATTTTCTTGAGATAGAAACTGATAAAGATTTATGAAGCATTTCAATAACATCTATTTCAAAATAAAGGCCGAGTTGATTAAGTGTAGGGAACTAGCTTCACCGTGTCTCATTTGCATTTAAAGGTCTAATTCTTTTAATTCATGTGTTCATTTCAATATTGATGCTACATTACTTTGGCAAAAGATTTATGCAATCTGAAGAGAATCTAGAGTATAAAGCTTTAGAAGAATTAAAATTTCAGTTTATTTTGATAATTCTTTATACTCACTGGGTCATCGTTTTTGTCATAGTTCATTTCAAGAAAAGAAAGGATGAGTTACTGTAGCTGTAGTTTTATATTTGCATCTTTATTTTGTTTGCTCATCTGCATTTTAAAATTCATAAATAATGAAGTAGCACTGAATTGGATTGCATTTTCTGTCATTCATCATTTCTTGTTTCAGAGTTACTAACTTGTTTTAGAGTTAATTTCTTCTCACTTATTTGGTCCTTAAATTTATTTAGTGTTGCATGTAAACTAGTGTTTTTTTAAAATGTAACCCATGGATTTTTTTTGGGAGGGGGTGTTCTTTAGGCCTTTTCAGGATGTTTTCTAGGTCCAAAATTTTGTTATAATACTGAGACAATTTGCCTTTTCACTCTGCTGACTTTTATACTGATTAAAAAAGAAGAAAAAAAAAAGTGGTGGTGAAAACTGCTGTTGGCTTAGCAAATTAAGCCATCAGATTCTGTACAGATTGTATTCCTCATGTCTATGTGTTTGTACCTCCAAAAGAATCCATTTTCACTTAATATGTCCTTGAAGAAGCAGGAAAAATATTTAACTTCGACCTTTGAGTAAATTGATATTTGATATTTTATGTAGTGAAATGGCAGATTGCACACACATTTCTGGTAAATAAGTAAAACAGAGCAGAACACTAAAAATGTGCTTGGCCTGAGCTAAACTAGCTGCTTTTTCCATGAAACAGTATTTTTACTTGAAAGAATAACTGACATATGTGGTTTCTTCAGCTCTGGGCAGTTGGCTGACCATTTTTCTTGTAGTGAGGTTGTCACATCTAGGAAATACAGTATTTGCTGACAGCGATTGCAGTAGAACTTTTCAAGTTGATGTGATTTTTCAAGTGTTGTGTCCATCCCTATGAACTTGATGGTTTCTCAGTACATCAGACTCTGCTGATGAGCTTCGATGGTGATACTAGAAATGTGATTCTTTTTCCAGTTTGTGAAATGTATCTAAAATCATTTAGAGGATCTGCGTGGCTCAGTGATTCATTATTACCAAATGAGATGGAGGTGTGACATTTCAAACTTGAGTGTGACTGGGTGGGCATGGTCTTAGGAAGTTGAGGCAAGAGGATTGTGAGTTTTTGGCCACGTAGACTGACTCTCTCTCTCTCTCTCTTTCTCTCTCTCTCTCTCTCACATAAACACACACTATTCTTTGGGGGCTGAACATCTATTCAAAATGCATTTCGATGTAACAAAGCATACATATTTACTAATTTTTTTTTACTACTGAGGATAGGCTTGAAGGTCTTACATATGCTAGGCAAACACTCTTACATCCCTAACCAAGTGATGAGGTTTAGGATTCTACATCAGACTAACCTTTAAGAAATGTCAACTTCTTGAGTTTTGATATCAAAAAAGCAAAATCTGCAATTATTATTTACAAAAGTAGGCATCTCTTCCTTTTCCATTTACATATTTGTAAAGGCCAGATTTTCTGCCTTATCTTCAGCTGTCCTATGTGTATATAACATAGTAAATAGAAACATACAATTAAGCCAGATAATAGACTAGGAAGACTATAAAACTGCCACTCTTCTAATTTTTTGTTTTATAATATCACCTCAGAGTGTGGGAGTAGTTCTTAGAAAGCTCATATCAAAATATAGGAGACCACTGATGTAAATGAACAATGTGTAAGAAAACGGTAGCTTTACCAGACACTAGTATTAATCCTTGGCTATTCTGGGGCTTTCTTTCCTCTCCCCTTTCCCCTTTCTCCTTTCTCTTTCCCTTCCCTCCCCTCCTCTCTTCTCTCTTCCCCCTCCCCTCCCTCTCCCCTTCCCCTCCCCTTCCCTCCCCCTCCCCTCCCCTCCCTCTCCCCTTCCCCTCCCCTTCCCTCCCCTCCCCCCCTCCCCTCCCCTCTCCCCTTCCCCTCCCCTTCCTCCCCCGCCTCCCCTCCCCTCTCTTTCCCTCCCTCCCCTCCCCTTCCCTCCCCTCCCTGTCCCCTTCCCCTCCCCTCCCTCCCCTCCCCTTCCCCTCCCCTCCCCTCCCCTTCCCTCCCCTTCCCTCCCTCCCCTTCCCCTCCCCTCCCCTCCCCTTCCCTCCCCCCCTCCCCTTCCCCCCCTCCCCTCCCTCTCCCTCCCTTCCTCCCCTCTCTCTCCTCCCCTCCTTCCACTCCCCTCCTTTTCCCCTCCCCTCCCCTCCCTTTCCCTCCTTGCTTTCCTTTCCTTTCCTTTTTTCCTTTCTTTTCCTCTTTACTTTTTTTCTTTTTTTTGTGTGTAGAGGTGAGTATGTATGTTTTCGAGTTCAGTAAAGGGTACTTGAGTCTGTGGGTCTGCAGAGACCCAAGACTTGACACCCAGAATCATCCTGGTTCTACCTCATTGCTTTGCTCTGGGACTTCCCTGGTTCCAGATCCGGAAGTGCAGACTGCCATCATTTCTTCTTGGTGTTTTTTACCTGACATCTGGGATCAGAACTCAAACCCTTTTGCTTGCGAGGCAAAGGCTTTAACCTCTGAGTCATCTCTACAGTCCCGGGCTTTCTTTTTATTCTTTCTTCTCTCCCCCTCCCTTCCTTATCATCTCCTAATCTCTTCCTCCTCCTCTACCCCTCCTTTTATTCTTCTCTGAGGCTACCTTCAAACTCTATTCTCCTGTCTTAGTTTTCTGACTGTGGACATTGCAGGCAGTATCATCACTGCCTAGTTTTTTTTCTCTTCCTCATGATGGAAAAGAGTGCACACTACTCTCTTCTGCTTGAGACTAAATGAAGTACGTCATAATTTGTGCTCATTGTTACATGCCCTGTGTTACATGCCACATGAAGCCTGTTGCTTAACAGTGATATTGTGGCAGTGATTTTCTAACAGTACCATTTTCTGCTCCAAGGAAAGATACCCTTATCATTGTGGAACTAAATCTAACAGCCCAGAAATAATTTAGTAAGATGTATAAGAGATAAAAATCCCATTTTAGAATCAAGACTTGCTTGCTTGTTTCATTTCTTTACACCTTTTGTTTTCCACAGGTTTTTGGTAATATCATTTTGCTTTTGACCTGGTTTTCAGGTGGTAATAAAATCAGGTGGTAATAAAATCTGTAAGAGAAACATCTCTGCTGGCCTAAGAATACCCTACATTAGTGTAACATTTTAGTGTAAGTCAGTTACTGTGTTGTTAAAGAGTTAGGGATTTACTCTTTAGGATAGTTGCTAGCTAGAACTCATCCTTCAATGAGCTTGCTAGCTGAAGAGAAATGTCATATAACAATGAATCACAACAAGGAATTACTGCAGCAGAATTTAGGGTGAAGTTTGGGTGAGTGATGGAAGGTCATTAAGGCATTTGGGGTAATTATCTCTGTGTTCTCGAGTTTTCATGTACCTTTTAAAGACTGTTCTCAAAAGGTTTGGTTATAAAATACAAGCTTTTCTTGATTTTTAGCCTTTGAATTTTGTGCTTCAAATGAAATTTTTAGTGCATTCTTTAGTTGAGTCAAAACACTTTAACAAGTAAGCCTTATGAGCAAAGCTAATTTGTTTTTTCTCTTTCTTAATACTGTGCTCTTGAAATCCAACTTGTCATGAGATTTCCTTTTTAGCCTCTAGTCTTTTTCCCAAGATGCCAGTTCAGCCGGACACTAAACCACCTTGAGTGAACCATTGAGAGGGCTTTGGTTTTTGGAAGTGTTACAGTGTTAGAGAGGAAGGATTTTGGTTAGTTGGTTTGAGTGGAAAAGAGCCAAGGCTGAAGTGTGGCTCAACAACAGTGATCAAGCTGTGTGTAACTTTGTCGTTTCCCTGAATTTCAGCATTCTTACTTAATAATAACCACTAACTTTTATGTCTTGCTTATATACTGTCCTAAGCAGCTAACAGATATTAACTCAAGAGTTGTGTTTATTACAATTTTACAGGTGAAAAACTGAGGCCTGCAGAGGTTGAGCTCCCATTTCACAATAACTGTATTAATAATTTGTGTTCCCTTGTCTGTATATATATATTCTAATGTCTCTGAAACTGACTGGCTAGTAGGATCAGAGACAAGGTCTGTAGAGTGCCAAGCAGAATGTTGACCCTAAAGCAGAAGCTGCGAATGCAGGCCACTTACAGTTGCCGAGAAGTCCCAGGATTTAATACCTATAGTGTTGCAAAAGTCCACTCTTCCAGCTCCCAATAACTATTTTTCTCCTTTGACTTTAACAAGGGATGGACCAGGAAATAATCTTGCTACAGCAGGAATAATCTTGGTGAAACAAAGGGTTACATAGATGTTCAGCACAAAGGGTTTTGAGCTGTTTGTATACCTGTACCCTGAGCATAATTGGCATTTCATGAATGTTGAACGAATGAAAGAAGAATCTTGTCAAGAATCTGAGTCTTTTGCTTGTCAGTCTTTCTGTGGTAGTTTGAAACAGTCTGTAAAATATAAGGAGAGGAAATTGTTAACTACTTGAGAAAATCGAAGCCAGTAGTGTGTTGAAGTAATGCATTGTGTTGAAGCTTAGTTTAAGGTAGATAGGCCTTCTAGAACTGAAACACAGTTTCCATTGAGAAACATGATTTTTCATATAATTTAAAATAAAAAAAATACTGGGTAGATATCCCAAATTAAGATGAGATGGACTATAAATGTTTGCTTGCTTGCATTTCAGAATGCAGTTTAGGAAAAGTTGGTCTTTGTACCTTGTATCTTTTTCATTTTGCTAACAAAAGTTGGCTGAATAAAAAGGGAGAACCAATCCAGGTTGATGTGACCCTTTGAAAATGGAAATATAAATGCTCCTTGTCTGAAGTTTGCAAAACAAAGAGGGCAATTTCCTAGCAGAGTGAGAAAATGGGGAAAATGATAGTTGTCATGGGGCTAGATTGGGTGGAAAAAGCCTTGTCTCTGAAGAGGAGGTAGAAAATCCCAGGTTTATGCTTGGGTTCTGATTCCAGTTTTGTCACAAAGGTATGTATATCTCCAATCTGCATACGTGTAAAATGGGGAGGCTGAATTAGATGATTCTGAAAGGGTTTCCTGTCTTTATGATGGGAATGAATAGGAAGTTGAAATTTAGGGAATCCAAGTGTAAACTTACGATTTGTGCACCATCAACTATGATCCTTACTTCCCATATCCTCAGGGATGATTTCAGGTACTGTTTAATCATTCTTGCATTTACAGTCTTCTGTGTTTTTATTTTAGAATATGTTTGCTTTAAGGTCTGTAGAGTCACATAATTTGCATGTAAATTCTTCTCTGAGTCTACTTTCTGTTTAAAAGTCTGTTATGAAAATTTGTAGTTTAAACTTAAGATACCTTCTAGAGTCTTCATTTACTTTTAATTTGGATCATTTTTCTCTCCATTTATAATCTCTTTTTGACACACTTTCTCTCTTAAGAGTACAATTTTACTCATGAGCCAA
This sequence comes from Typhlomys cinereus, assembly GCA_023101885.1. Classification (NCBI taxonomy): domain Eukaryota; kingdom Metazoa; phylum Chordata; class Mammalia; order Rodentia; family Platacanthomyidae; genus Typhlomys; species Typhlomys cinereus. The sequence goes on along the minus strand of JALPQD010000081.1, from coordinate 3,645,655 downwards.
ATCCATAGTTAATTTAGTTTCCCTTCAACTCTTGTAAAGGGATTTTTAATCTGCAAAACTCATTCAGCATGGAGGAGAGTCCTCTTTTCTCAAGATTAAATGCCCTGCATTGGAGAACATGGATTCATTAAAGAAAATTGCAAAACAGAAGGGAAACCTGAAATGCTGCAGGCCTGTGAAAGGAGAACCCAGCAGGAAAGGGGAGGCAGCACAGTGGGGGAGGGGTAGAGTGGGGCTGGGCCGGGAAGCTGCAGTCGAAATATTCATCAATCATTTTACTGGCACCAGGAAACCAATCAGCCTTTTAGAGGGGAGAACTTAATCAGTCACCTAATGTGAGAAAATACAATTGCTCCCCAAATACGCCCTTTCTTGCTGACGAATTAAATCGCAAAGATAGTTGGGCTGGCTGGAATTCAGAATTCAACTGATTGCAGCTACTGAAATACTACTATCTTGTCTCCTTTGAGCCTGTGCATCAAAATATTTTAAAGTAAGTTTGCTTTTTACGTATCGTTTCTGTTAAGTAAGCACTTAGAATTTATGAGTACTATTCAGGAAGTACTGTAAATTCGGTCTTCAGAGCTAATTTCAGGAGCCTAAATGAGACTCCTGGCTGTAGAATACCCAGGGTTTCAAGTGCCTTGTTTGGAAAGCAGTGTTGGAGCATTGTCTGATGGACGCACAGTTGGAAGTGCTTGCATATAAATAAAAGCTGGAGGCATTTAGTATTTAGGTTTTAAGTAGTTGTGATTTCTGAACTTCTGTGTTTGAATTAGCCTGGAGCAGTTAGGTTCCAAGGTGTGAACTCCTTAAATATTTTTTAAAAGTTGAAACTGCTTGGTCACTGTAGAAAAGAAAAATTACTAATGGTTTTACCTCCATACAGCTTTTTCTGACATTTCCTTTTAGATTATTTTTCAAATCCTAGTTTTTATTTTTGCGATCAAATGTTAGAATTTTTTCCTGCTTTTTAACTTTAAGCTTTTTTCTTATTTTATAAACTTTCACTCTTCAACACAATTTATTTAAAAGTCTTGTTAGCTATGCAGTAGCTCCCTTCATTGTTGTGCATTTAGATAGTTTCTTTTTTTTCCACTTAAAATAGTTTTGTTTATCCTATCTTAAGCTTTTATCATTTGGGGGAGTACTTTCCAGAATTGTGTTTTTTCTACCTGAATGTACTTTCACTAGTAACTTGTTTGGCTTATGTAAAGATACTTTGTATTCTCATTCTGCTGACTAGAGCTTTTAATGTTAATTTTTTCAAAATAAATACTTGGTGCTATAGCTGGAACTGAGACATTATGTTAGGTTTTTTTTTTTTTTTTTTTTTTGCTTGTTTTTTTCTTTCTCTGTACTGTTTTGGATCTTAGATTGTGGCCCTAGCTTTCTCACAAATGTTTTCAGCTCAGATCTGTCCCAGTGTTGTGAGTTCGAGGAATATTTCAGACACTTCTGGTCATCCTGTCCTCTCACAGATGTGGGCAAATGGTTGCAGCAATGCTCTGCCTTCTCTGCTTGCCTTTTGAAGTTTGGAAAGAACGGATTGGTGTGTGTGTGTGTGTGTGTGTGTGTGAGTGTGTGTCAATGCACAACATCGTTTTCCTCAGTGTGTTCTTCATGTTTTGAGACATATAAATGAGTGGAATTGGAAATAGGAACACGGAAAAAGAAATTAAACTTGAATTTCTTTAGAAATAAGCATGGTTCTAACCATCTTCTTGCATGGATTTCTCAGGGGCTTGCTTCTAATCTTAACCTTTCCCAGAGCTGATAGTGAAAAAATCTGAATAAATCATATGCTAATTTGAAGGCACTCAAAATTTTTTAATAGAGATAATTAATTCAGATAAAATAGCCATTTTGGGAACCTGGCTATCTGTAATTTTTAAATTATAGGTAAATCATTAAAAAATAAGGAGTCTCCCAGCCTTATTTTATTATATTTTATTTTATTTTAGTGTCAGAGGGCACTGTGTGTCCCAGTGGAGGACCAAGGGTGACTTTGGGAATCATCCTGGATTGCTTCTACTTCCTTCTTGCTTCACTCTAGGATTTCTCAGGCTCTGTCCACCAGGTCCAAAGTGCAGGCCACAGCCATTTCTGCCTGGTATTTTTACTTGGGACCTGGGATCTGAACTCAGGATCTTCTGTTTTCGAGGCAGAGTCTTAACCCCAGAGCCATCTCATCAGCCCTTCTAGTCATTTTTAAAGTGTATATTGATTGTGAGTAAGCACAAATGTTTAAAGAGCCATCACTTTGCTTCTTTGTTCTCACTGTTGGTGGGTAGAACTTGTAGTTTGTCAAAACATTTTTTTTAAATGCCTTTTAATAAGAAAGTGTGTAACCAGCTGCTCTTTTCCTCAGCTGTATAAAGTGGGTGTGTAGCTCCTCAAATCTTGTTCAGTAATTAAAAACCTTGAAATGATCTTGACTCTAACTGATCTACAAAAACTGTTTTGAGTTAAATTATAGCTTTTGTTGATTTCAAAAGAGGTTAGGTAGAATCTATTCTATTTGCTAAAATAAAGCAAAATAGCTTTGGATGTACATTGTAATAAGTAAGAGATTTTTTTAAAAGTGAAGCTCAAAATAGACTTGGAAAAAATGTTTGTCATCTATTTGTTGAACTTTTAAATGTGTACTTGAAAAAGTATAAAGTAGGATGGCATTTTACCAAGTGTCAGTTTGTGTTTTCAGATTTGCTAAAAGATCTGTCTTTAGCTATCTTAACATCAAAGAGATTTTTTAAGCTGACTAGGGACTCAAAATAGTATTTTTTAACACTTTTTAAAAGTAAAAGTTAATTGGTTCTTAAAATATCTTATACGAGGAATAGGAACTGTAGTAGTAAAAGTTTCCATTTATACTTAGACAGTGTAAAAGTAAATAGTAATGTTAATATTTACACTTTAGTGGCTGGGCATGTAGTTCAGTGATCAAGGATGTGGTTAGTATGTAGGCCCAGGGTTCTAACCTAAGCCTCTCTCTCTCTCTCTCATCATAAATGATACACTTTATAAGATCTGCGAATAAAGAATTTTTCTTGCTAGGCATGGTGGCACAGTCCTACAATCCTAGTTCTAGTGAGGCAGAGAGTTCTAGGCGAGCTCCAACCCTTTATATAGATACTGATGATTATGTGAAGAGAGTTCGTGATCAACTATTCAACCTCGAAATGGTTTTAAGAAAATCCAGGTATTATTTGTGACTATGTGAATTAAGACACTCCTAGCATCATATTTGTGATAAATCCCTGAAATATCCAGCATAGTATAGCAAATGATTTAAGCAAGCATTAATGTCTTATGTAGCTCTTAGAGACTTTAGGATTATATTAGTTTTTACTTCCTGTTGTTGTTTTGAGAGATGATCCTGGTTGTATATCCAGGCTAGTTTCTAACTTTTTTTCCTCCTTTATGACTTTCAACTTTTGACCCTGCTTTAACCTCAGGAGTGCTTTTATTACAAGTGAGGCAGCCAAGCCCAGCAGATTCTTTGTTTTCCATTTTGGGGGGGGGCGGGAAGAATGGGGGAGGTATGTTTGTATGTATGTGTGTATTTTGCATAAGGATGGGATAACAGGAATCATTTTTGATTTTTATCTTACTGTTTTGAGGCAAGGTCTCTGATTAAACCTAAAGTTCATCAGATAAACATTAAAATGGAAGTATTATAACACAATAAGAAAATATCAAGTTAAAACTAAAAAGTCCAGCCAGTCAAATATGCAGTAGTTCAAAAAGTATGTATTATTAAACAGTAAAAAGTGAGTATATTATTGTTCAACAAGTACTTAATATTTAATAATTAATAGAATGACTCAATCTAATTTCCTTTTCCTCCCCCTCTCTTTTCCTCTCCTTTCTCTCTCTCCTGCTAGGTTCAGTATACCTTTATTGAATTTGTCCAAATGAAATTGCCTTCTTTTGGTTTGGACCTCTAATAAAATGGCTCTTCCTCCCTTGGTACCCTTTGGGATTTGGTTTCTCTGTGATTTAAGATAGGTACCACTTTTCTGTAGCACTTGATTCCTAGTCACTTGCTTGTAACTAGAATTAAGAGTATTAGGAGATCAAACTGCAGATTTATTGGTGTAAAAAGCAAGACAAGGTCCCTGGAGGTTTTTAGTGGGAACTATTACACCCAGGGCACATGTTTTTTCCTCTAAGACACAGGAAGCCTGTGTTCCGTAGCCTCTACTTAAAGCCTTTCCCTTGAGTTCTCTAAAAGTGCTTTCTATAATATCTTTAAAAAGTAAGATTGCTTAGTGGGTAAGGTGCCCCAGTTCAGTCCCTGGAAGCCCATACAGTGGAATGGGAGAACAGATTTCCAAAAGTTGCCCTTTGATCTCCATGTGTCGTGGCATGCATGTATATGTCTTTTTTTTTTAAGTTTATTAATTCATTTGGCAGGAATCTTGGACTTTCTGAGTATTTACTGCCTGGAGGCATGGTGCATGCATAGCCTTTTGAAATACCTTTGTACAATTTCTTCTCAGTATCATTTACAGCGTACACAGAAATCTGAGAGACATGGTATGTACAGTATTTAAGTTCTTGCTGTTTTAATTAAGAAACTGATCAATTCTTTTACAATAAGGGAAAAGAAACATGGTCAATGGTTGTTATAAATAAGAACTCAATTGTTCAGTCTCAAAGCAACTTTTCATGGCTTTAGAAACTTAGATTGAGTCATTCTATTAATCTCTTGAATGCCCAAGCCATGCAAAATCTGCTTGTATTAAATATTTGGGGATGCAAAAAATATAGAAAAGAATGTCTGGTGAATGTGAAACATCATCAGAATTAACTTTCACAATAGGAAAATCTTGTTAATTCTTTCAAAAAGATACAGTAGTGGTGTAACAGGCAGCAGTGCCCAATTCTGAGTTTTTAAAGTAACATTGCAATTGTCTGTTTCCTTTCTCTACAGATATACAGACACAAACTGTAACCCGGGCTGGAAAGGCCAGCAGTGGTACGATGTTAAAGTAATTCAATTTGTAATGGTAAAGGGACATCTTTACATTCCAGGATCCAGCATTGATGTTTTTATGTCAGAAAGATATTACAATTAACTTTTAAAAGACTCCATGAAGTAGAGCAATCCAGGATGGTTGTTAAAGTCACCCTTGGGCATCATCCACAGTGATACTCCCCCTACACATACCTCCCATACACTTGTACACTGGCACCCACACCCACACTCCCCCCACCCCCAAAAAAACCCCCAAAACAGAAAATCTGGCTTTGTTGACCTTACAGATAAGCCTTTCTCATTTCTTAGTATTTGCCTTTGGAAGATTGTGGAAAATTGTGGACACAGAGAATTGCTAAAACTAGATCAGGATAGTAGTATATCAGATGATCTCTTACTTTGGGATCCTGATAATCGCAGTATTTTATATGATAACATTAGGTATAATATATGATAATGCTAGAAGAGGAACTTTCCCTTAAAGCCCATTATATTTGCAACAGGTATAGAAAACAAACATGTAAGAAAACATGTATTAAATATATGATTTTTTTTTTTAAGTAGGGCAGGCAACATTAGTATCTGTAACACTTAAATACACTCTAAACTTACTTCTTTCGTTGGGCTTATCCAGAAGGTCATTTTCCTGTGAATGCTGTAGTCTTACCAAGAAAACAACATCTCCGTAATAACACTGAGTAATGATTTAGTAACTGAGGTTGGTCTTAAACTCCCCTTCGTCTTGCCTCCGTCTTGAAGTGCTGGGATTATAGGTGCACATCACAATGCCTGACCACAACAAAGCTGCTTTTCTGTTTTCTTTCCTTCTCCCTTTCCTTTTTCTTTCTTTCTTTTTCTCTTTTGAAGTCTGGGTTTTGCCGTGTAATTTGCACTGTCCTGGAGCCTACTATGTAGCCTAGGCTGGCCTCAAACCCACAGTTCTCCTGCGTCATTGTGCAAGTGTGGGGATCACAGGTTTCGTGGTGTGGATCTCTTTTCCTCTGACTACCAGTCTCCTCTTCTGGGAATCATGAGGCGCCCAGGGTCTCAGACCTCAAGCTCTATCCCTAGCCTAGTAAGTTTTCTTGTTTTGAGTTTTGTGGCTCATTTCGTGTAATGCTGTGCAGTAATCTCTTCAGATCTTCAAAACAGAGATAGCAAACTATGTTCCAGAAGAATTCATGTGAAGCATCAAGCTGATGACTGACAAATAGCAAAAATTCAAATAATGGCAACTGACAAATAATTCTATATATTTTTCTGTGTATGCGTTTTGAAATTTAACTTCCAAGATAAACAATTATTGTATGTCCTTTTTGTTTTTCCGTAGAACCAGAAATTATAATTAAAAAATGTCAGAGGTTTATCAAGACACACAACATGCAGTTTTCTGAGAAATGCCTCCATTAGTTTTCCATAGAAACTCTAATTACCTCTGATTCATCGGATCAAATTGCCTTCCTAAGATTTTTTACCTTCAAATTCTGTAGCCATAGCCTTAAAGCTAAGTACTTTTTTTAATGCTTCAAAATTGAAAAGTGATGATCTTGGGCTGGGATTTCTATGTAGTTAGCTTTCAAGGCTTTAATTACAGAGCTAGAAGCCTGAAAAATGATGTGAAAGGTGACGTAACCTCATCAAAGGGAAGTTATTAATGTTTCCATAGAAATATAGGTACTTTTTAAAATTTTTATTATTATTATTATTATTTATTCAACTGTGTGCATATGCGTGTGTATGTGCGCGCGCGCATGTGTCTCTGTGTGTGTGTGTGTGTGTGTGTGTGTGTGTGTGTCTGTGTATGTGTAGAACCACGGACAAATTTGCGAACCACCATGGACGTTCCTCCACCTCCTTCTGCCCTGGGATTCACAGGCTCCGCCCTACCAAGACCAGAAGCGCAGGCTGCCACGCTTCCGCCTGGCATCTATACGTGGGATCTGGGATCCGAACTCAGGACCTTCCGCCTGCAAGGCGGAGGCTTAACCCCTGAGCCACCTCTCCAGCCCTACTTTTTTTTTTACTTCTTTTTTTTTTTTATTAAAAATTTAATTATACATTTTAAATTTTTTTTACCAGTTCCCTCCCTCTCCAGCCCTACTTTTTAAAAACTATTTATGTCCAACAAATAAATATGTGACATAAGAGGTTATAGGATGAAGAATTCTCAGTATGTGCACCCTTCATATGTCCCCCCCTTTAAAAAATAACTCCTAAGATTTCACAGTAAAGAAAATGACATTAGGATGAGGACATTGTTTTTGTTGCCATTTTAAAAATGTGACCTCAACATTTGTAAAGGTGGGGAAAGAAATTACGACTTGAAGCTCTGTCAGCAGCTTTTGCTGTGTGACTCAAAGTGCTATGTGCTGTTTTCAAGATGTTTTGTTACTCCTGAAGTATGACTTACAGTTAGGCAGCAGGGCAAGAGGCAGATAAGAGTTTAATGCTCCTCCAATTTAAGGAAAAGTAGCCTTAATCTGCTTGAATCTCCCTGTGGGCTGCAAGCCTATCCGAAGGCATCAGTTGTGTGTCTAGTTAATGTTGGTCATGGAAAACAACAAGAAGCTGCTTTTCTTCTTAGCCTCTGCTCAAGCCATGTATCATACCAGAAGGAACCTAGAAGGTGGGTGGAGTTGAAGGATGACCCTAAAAGTGGGAACAGTGCCTGCAACTACTCAACTCAAATTTCCTTTTGTTTATTAAAGAAGAATCCTAACTTGGCACCATTTAGAGATCATATGCCATATGGTTTACAAATACAAAAGAACCAGTTGGGCATGCTGATTATGTTTATTCACATTTTAGAAAATAGGTTTAGGTACTTAATGAAACAGAAATGAGCACATCTGGAATTTAAACCTAATTCATACCCATTTTCTTTCAGTGTACATTCGTCTCCAGATTAAACTGATAAGTGCACATAAACTTTGCCATTTAATTGATTGGGTAACTGATTGGGTATTTTGGGAAACAGTCTGTTTTTTCTCTGTCCTTGACAGCAACGTAAGGTCACTGGTCCAGAGATTCTGGATTTGTGAGGAGTACATGTGTGTGCATACATATATTCATACATGCACGCAGGTCAAGCCTGTTATGGCACTGATTTGTTATTAGGAGGTGCTGGTTTGTCCAAATGTTTTCCATTGTTCTTTACATCTCCTCAGGCTTTTTGCACTAGTAATGATCTGTAAACCCAGAGATGGTGTTAGCCAGAAGGAGGAAATGCAGTCAGCAGGGTGCCATAATCGGTTTTTTGCACCTCTTTCATAGATTTGTTTAGTCTTTTCTTTTTTTTTTAATACATTTTTTATTATTATTTCAGCTCATACAAACTTAATGGGTACACCAGTTCCCTCCCTCCCTCCTCCTCCCCCCAACCCCCTGCTCCCCCTCACCTCATCCCTCCCCCCCCCCTGTGCCTCCCGCCCCAATTCCCAGAGTCCTTTCTTGTGCATGCCTGACTCTCCTCTGGGCCCTCCTCTCCGATGACATACAAGGACCCAGTGGCATTTCCCTGAATCCTTTCCTGTGTTCCCCTTAAGCATAGGAACACTACTGTGGCTGTCAATCCCTTGCCTCCAAGGATCTTGGTGCCTTTAGCAGATGCTAGACTTTGTGAGGTCAATAGTGTGTTGGACATTGCGCCGGGCATGCAATAGTCCAATTATGATTGCTTCGGCCCTAACTAGTGTGGAGTATCTTGCAAATCATTGCTCCTCCCATCCTTTTGTTCTTACACTCTTACCGCCCCCTCTTCGCAAATGTCCCTGAGCTTCAGGATGGGGAGAGATTTGTCTGGCCTAGTTCTAGGTGGTTGATACAGAGTCTCTGAAGTTCTGGATAGTGGTTTGTTGATTTTCTTTTGCAGTTTTGTTGCTCCTGCAATGCCCTTCACTCCATCGTGATGGGCACTGTATGTCACCCCCTAGGTCACGGATGAGGCCCGGCTGGACCGCACGCGCGTGTCCTGGCCGGCGGAGCGGGGTGGGGAAGGGAGTGTTTAGTCTTTTCTTTAGAGAATAGTGTACATTGGAGATTACCACATTAAATAATTTAAAAGCAGTCTAAAGAAGGATTACGAATCCACAAGTGTGCTACAGTTTCATAGCTTGTTAGAGTGCTTGCCTAGCATACATGAAGTGCTAGGTTCAATCTCTAGCAGGGTGTAAATCAGACCTGGTGGCACATGTAATTCTAGCTCTCATGAGTTGCATGCAGGGGGATTAGAAGTTCAAGGCCATCCTTGGCTGCATAGTGAGTTTGAAATCAGTCTGGATACATGAAACCCTATCTGAAACCAAATAAAAACAAAAGCGCAAATAACAAACCCAGAGCTAGTAATTAAAGTGACAGTGATGTTGGAGTTCTATTCCACTCATGAAAGGTTCAGTAGTTCTCGCCTGTAAGTATGCTCTGCCCTCACTTTTGGGAGTTGGTTCTATCCTACCATCGCCCCAAGGATCAAACTCAGGTTATCCAACTGGCATGGCAAGCGCCTTTTCCCGCTGAACCATCTTACCGGCTCTGTGATTTTAATTTTTTTTTCTTCAGAATGTTGGATACTTTCATAAGATGCATTAATCTTTGTCATTTTTTTGATACCTCTGCATTAATCCTCTCATTAATGACAAGAGTCAGGTAGTGGGTAGCTTGTAAAATGGCTTTCCTGTTATAATTCTGTATTCCTGTTCTTTTATCTTGTTCTCAGGCCAATATGCATTAGCTGAATACTCACTCTCAATTTTAGTTCTGCAGAAGTAGAATGTTCAATATTCAACCTGTGTGTACTAATGATTATTTCTCTATTGCCTGTGCTATCTGTGATCAGGTGTGCTTCTCAATAATTCTTACACTGAAATCCTGTCCCGCTAAAGACAGTTAGCTTTCGAGAGGTGGATATTAGTCATCAGAACTTTAACTTCCTTATGAGAGAGAGTAGCGTGCACTCATCCTCTCTATCATGTGAGGACACACACAGCAAGAAGACAGAACCTGTGAGCTAGAAGGCCGCCTTAACCAGATACTAAATCTACGGACGCCTTGATCTTGGATTTCCCAGCCTCCATAGTTATGAGAAATACATTTCTATTGGTTTATGGAATTTTGCTTTGATTCTCATTGCTTGTATGTAGGTGTGGTGTTAAAGGCACACTGAGATAAGCTTTCTTAGGATCACTCACTGTTTTTAGTTCTGTGGTTTTAAATTCATTCTCCTCATTTCGACTTTCTATAAACTGTGTAGGCCACATTTCACTTGATTCTTGATTCTCTGGTTTCCTCCTCTAGTCTACTCTGAGGCAGGGTTGTGCTTTCTACCTAGTTCTTCTTGCATTTGAGCATCGTCCATAAAGTGAGAGTGACTGCTGGACAGGCGCAGTTTCATGGATGGGTGAGAAATAGTATCCTTGAAGAGCTTGCTCGATAGTAGAGAAGACGGCTATTTCAGTTATTCCTTTGTCATGTGGTAAACACTGGAGAGGTCTTTTCTGTTTTTCCATGTTTTTTATTTTTTTTTATTTTTATTTTATTTTTTATTTTTTTTAAATATTTTTATTTACTTTGTGTGTGTGTGTGTGTGTGTGTGTGTGTATCAGAGGGCACTGTATGTCTCTGTAGAGGACTTTGGGAATCATCCTGGGATTGCTTCTGCCTCCTTGCTTCACTCTGGGATTTCCCAGGTTCTGCCCACCAGGCACTGTGTCTACCTGGCATTTTTATGTGGGACCTGGGATCCGAACTCAGGGCTTTCTGTTTGCAAGATGATGTCTTAACCCCTGAGCCATCTCTCCAGCCCTGTTTTTCCATGTTTTATTGACGAGATTTTCATCTGGATTTTTTTGGGAGGGGGAGCATGTGCATACGTGCTTGCCTGCGTGTGTGCGCTTGTGCGTGCATGTGTGCACATGCGCGTGTGCGCATGTGTATCACAGGGCATAGTGTGTGCCCGGGAGGCCCAGGGATGACTCTGGAAATCAACCTGGTTTGCTCTACCTCTGCTTCTGCCCTAGGGCTGCCCAGGCACTATTTTCCTGGGCCTGAAACTTTATGTGGGATGTAGGATCCAAACTCAGGTCCTTCTGCTTTTAGAAGTTTAACCTCTGAATCTGTCTCCAGCCCTAGGTCATTATTTAAAAACAAAAACAAAAAGCAAATGGATGAGGAAGAGGGAGCTCCAAAGACAGGATTGAATGCAGCATGGCCTATTTGGTGGGTGGTATGACCACAACAGCTTGGGTTTGTAAAGGGCCTTTTTGTTGTTGTTCTGAGTCAGGCTTTCATTCTGTAGCTCTAGCTTGCCAACTCCAAGACTGGTTTAAACTTGAAGTGATCCTCCTGCTTCAGTTCCTGACTGCTGGGATTATAGGCCATGAGCTACCACACTTGATGCTAAGGGCTACTTGCTTTTTGAATCCTTCTTGAATCAGTTAACAGTTGCTGGTTATGCTCATTACCTACCTTCGATGACAAGAAGTTTTTAATGCTTAGTCCTAGTTTCACTAGGGTCATGAATGGTAAAGGAGTATATGTGAACAGTCAGGCCAGGTCCTGTTCTCATGGAATGGTGTAATAGTGGAGTCAGATACAGAACAAGTAATTCTATGGCACTAAGAACAGTGTTATAGATTAATTATAACAGTGAGTTTGACTTTGTATGAGACAAGGGTGAAGGAAGCCAGAGAGTACTTTTCTGAGGAAATAATTACGGAGGAAGTACAAAGTTATTCTAGGAAAAAACATTATGCCCTCTGATATACAAACATGTGCACATGCCAAAAAAAAAAAAAAAAAAAGATCCAGATCAAATCTTCAAAAGTCAATATGAAACACGGAAAAACTGAAAAGACCTCTCTCCAGTGTTTACCAGATGACAAAAGAATAATTTAAATAACCTGTCTTCTCTACTTACCAAGTGTATATAGTAGACTGTTGTGTTTGTCATTTGCATACTTGATTTTTCTGTTGTGTTACACACCAAGTAGACAAGCATAGCACAGACTTTATGGATATAAAATGTACTTTGGGTTGCGTTTCTTCCAACCTGAATATCATACTTATTATTTTGTTTGTTCTGAGAATTAAATCCAGGGTTTTGTGCATGCTAAGCATGCTGTCTGTGAACAAGGCTGTTATACCTCAGCCTGAATAGCATAAGTGTACTTAGCAATGAAAAGATTGCTTTCATTTTTCTATAAAGTCTTCCATATTTGTGATTAATTATTTTATTGAGATGGTCTCATGTATCCCAAGCTGGCCTTGAACTTGCTCTGTAGCTAAGAATGACCGTGAAGTTTGAATCCTTAAACCTCTGCCTCTTAAGAGCTGAGATGAGGCTTCATGCAGTTTATATGGTGTTTAGAATGAGACCCAAGGTTTCGTGAATGCTAGGGAAAAACTCACCAGCCGAGTTATATCCCCAATTCCAGTCTGGAAATTGTAAATAAAATCATGCTATTTGGTATCTGTTGTAAATTCCAATTTTATTTATATTGTTTCCTTTTGGGAAATAATTGATAGCATTAAACAGAATAAATATTCAATGAATTGTAGCTTTTGTATATGTTTTATTTCAATAGGCATCGATATTCTTATTCCACAGTTACTGTGCTGTTTATTGAGCCCCTACTATGTGCTAATGAGTGAGCTAAACATTTTAATTGACATCACTCTTAGTCCTATTACAAATCTGTGGGGTGTACTATTATCTCACTTTTTATACCAAGGTGATAAGGTGGAAGCTCACAAAAAAAAAATTCAGTAGCTAAGTGTTAGAGCTAGTGTTTAAGCCCAGTTTGGCTTTGAGTCTGATTTCATGTGTGTGTGTGCATGTGCGTGCGTGTGGTGATACTGGTAACAGCCCCGGGCTTGCACATCCTTGGTAAGCATTGACCCACACTGTTGCAGGCACTCTTTTTATTATTGTTATTTTTGTTATTGTTGATGTGAGAAAATACTTAAACTCAAGCAACTTAGAAGAGAAAAATGCATTTATTAGACTTATAGTTCTAGAGGCATATAGTTATGCCAGGAATTACACTGCTAAAGATGTGGCTGAAAGTATAAGCAGGAGGCTGATTCATCTCATTGCAGCCATCAGGACACAGAGAGAGCAAGGCAAAATCAGGGGAAACAGGCCTGTTGCCTGTGATGTACCTTCCCCCAGCAAGACTCTGTCTCCTGAAGATGCTACAACCTTCCCAAACATTCACACTAGCCAATGATTCAAATACATGAGCCTGGGGCTGGAGGGGTGGCTCAAGGGTTAAGCCTCTGCCTTGCAGGCAGAAGGTCCTGAGTTCGGATCCTAGACCCCATGTATAGATGCCGGGCGGAAGCAGGACGGCCTGCGTTTTTTCTGGTCCTGGTAGGGCGGAGCCTGTGAATCCGGGGGCAGGGTAAATGAGGAGGTGAAGGCAGCCCATGGTGGTTCACCTGTGGTTCTACACACACACACACACACACACACACACACACACACACACACACATGCCAATTGAATAAATAAAACTAAAAAAAAATTATAAAAAAAAGAAGTCACATGACTTCTAAATCTAAAAAAAAAAAAAAATACATGAGCCTGTAGGGACAATTCACAGACCATGACCATGACATATACACCCTGGTCTGAAGTCTGCTTCGTGTGTGTGTATTATCTATTATATATAATATATAAAATATAGGTATATATATTTATAGTCAACTTGGACAAGTTGGCAAACAGCAATTTTTTCCCTATTTCCTTTTTTAATTTATAAAGTTGTATATTGAATAATAAGCAACAGTATGCCAAATACAGGTATTATAAAGATTGTTTTAAAGTAAGTGTTTAAGAATAAAATGATGTTAATTTTTCAAAATACAGAATTGGATCGAACAAAACAATTTAATAACATAAGGTACAATGTTTAAGGCAAAATTCACCCAGATTATGTAAAGTTAACATAAGATCACTTTTTTTAATATTCTGGGAGAAAGGGGAGAAGAAGCGCAAGAACTAAAATAGCTTAAACATTCTTCTGTTGTTTCTTTTTAGGTTTCTGTCAGGATGAATTGGCAGAGCTTGACCCAGGCACTAGTAAGTTCTAAATGTTACCTGGTATTTTCTGATAATGAAAGGATATTAGTAGACATTTATGAATGTATAACTTAAGATATAGTTGATAATCTTTAATTGACTCTCAGATTTTACTTACCCTTATAATTATGGAACTGACATTCTGCTTTCTAATTATGTTTTCTTTTTCTTTTCCTGTTCAGTGGACATACGTGGACATTATCAATTTAATAGAAAGTCGGTGTGCTGTAAATTTCTGTTTAATATAGATTTTCTTACTCTGTTCTCCATCCTCCAGTGGAACTAGCAGCAACAAATTATATTTGATTCCTATACATGTGCAACTATATATTTAAACCACTCTTCTAGAGTTTATACTAGTTTTCAGTTTATTTCAATTCTTTCACATGTTTTCTCATTGCTGTGACAAAGTACCTGACAAAGGCAGCTTGGGAGGGAGGGGTTTTTGCTCAGTTTACAAGCACAGTTCATCATGGCGGGAAAGGCTTGGCGGCAGCAGTGAGTCTATACTCGGGAAGCAGATGCTGATGCTGTTGCTTAACTTGCTTTTTCCTTTTAATTCGGTTTGGTGCCCTAGCCTGGGAATGGTGCTACCCACATTCAGGGTTGGTCTTCTGGGAATGCCCTCACAGATAGTCCAAAAGTTTATCACCTGGTGGCTCTAAACCTTGTTAAGTGTGAAATCAATGTCATCACCACAGAATGTTCCTTCCTCCCCTCCTTGTCTCCATCTGTCTGTTTGCCTACCTTTTTTCTTCCTTTCCTCCCTCCTTTCTTGTCTTCCTTTTTCCCCCTCCCCTCACTCTGTTCTTTTTTCTTTGTGGGGTGTGTGTACACATATCTGTGTGTTGTGTGGGTGCTTATGTGTGAATGCAGGTCAGGGGTTAATTGCTCTCTGCCTTTTAATTATTTGAAGGGAGGAGAAAGAGAAGAGGAGAGCATGTTTATACACACAGGTGCACATATACTGGCCATTTATTCTTTTTTTGAGACAGGATCTGTCATTGGATCTAAAGCTCACTGACTTGGATTAACTGTCTGTCCAGTGAACTCTGAGGATCTGACTGTGTGTTCTCTTCTGTGCCACCACTCTGGGGTATAGGCATGTATTACCATTCTGGGAAGTATTGGGGGAATCTGAATACAGGACTTCCCCTACCCATTGAGCCATATGTCCAGCTGCCTAATTTTTTTTATTTGCTAGCCTTTTTTTTTTTTTTTTTTTTTTTTGAGACTGAATCTCACAGTCCAAGCTAGCTCATATTGGATGTGTAGTTGATGACCTTGTACTCCTGATCTGCCTACCTCTGTCTACTTCCATTTATTTCCTTTTTTTTTTGAGTATTAAGGTAGAGTATATTAGAGGAGAGAAAGAACAGAACTCATGGATATGAGTTCGTGAAACTGTGGGTGTGAGAGAGCCCTCTATACTCCTTAAGTACTAGAATTACATGTTTGTACTACTATGCTTAGTTTTATGCTTAGTTTAGAATTTTTTAAAATTAAAATCTGTAAAATAGCTCAATGAGTGAAGATTCTTGCTAACAAGTCAGATTGTCTTGACTTGGATGCCTAAGCCCATGTACTTGAAGGAGAGAAGCAGCTCAAAGTTGTCCTCTGACTGCCACTTGTACACTGTGTCATGCATGGACCCATCCTCTTAGCACATGTACACACACGCATGTGCACACACACTAGGCTCCATCTCCTAAAGGTGTCACAAACCCCCTACTACAGGCCGGGTCTTCCCCTATCAGTTAGCAAGTCCTACAGGCTTGCTTAGGGGCTTGTCTTAACTAAACTTTGTCTTGATCAGAAACAGTCATTTGAGTTTCTTTTTCCCCTAAAATATGGCATGCAGTGTTTGGGGACATAGTTACATTTGTTAGAAATGAGACATGAAAGTGTCTACTATTTATTGACCTAATTTAATTTGTAAAACATTTGCATTTGTTTTTATATATGTGTATATATACACATAAATATATATACGTGTGTGTGTGTAGAAGAAGGCACTGTGTGTGCCTGTGGACGCCCAAGGGTGACCTAAGCAGTTTAGGGGAGCAAGGAGTTTATTCATATTTACAACTGACCATGGCGGGAGAATTACCAATAGGAGCCAAGGAAATTGGTCACTATATACACAGAAAGAGCTGAGAGAGGGGCAAGGATCAAAAGCATAGCTTCTAGCTTGCTAGCGTGCCAGTACTAACAAGATCTCTCTCCATCTTACCACCTATCCAGGGAATGGTCTTACCTACTCTAGGCTAGGTTTTTCCACATCAATTAGCTAATTTCCTTCAGGGGTTCAGAGACTTGCCTTAACTAAATCATTTTTCATAGGTGGGCTTAAAGCCTCAGTTCTCAATTATCAAGTTGACACCTAAAATTGACTGCCACAGCTATGTAAATGTTGATCATGGGATAGTCACTTGATATATCATAATATATAGTGCTCCTAAAATGTGGCATGCAATTTTCTGGCACATGGCTTAATTAGAAACAAGACACGCCACTATTTACCATGTATTGACCTTATTTTGGTATAATGCTGAAAAGTCAAATGATGGATTTAAGATTTCATGTGATGATTTATAGTTATTTCTTGATTCTAGAACTTTCAGTCATGGGGGAGGCTTGGAGCAATGGTTTAGGGTTAAGCGGCTGCCTAGAAAACAAAAGGACTTGAGTTCCATTTCAGATCTCACATAAAAACGTAGCAGTAGCCTGCACTTCCAACCCTGGAAAGTGGAGCAGCTCAAAGAGAAGACAGAGCAATCCAGGATGAGTCCTAATCATCCTTGACCTCCACACACACACACACACACACACACACTTGGTGCGGCCACTTGTCATCAATATGCTGTTAAGGCAAGTGATAAACCCTACATGTTTCCCTCTTTGCCTGTTACAATCAGCCCTGAAAACATGGGCCTTCTCACATATTTTCCCCACATCCCTTAGTGTAAATATCCATGTTTGTTCAACTAGTACTTTATTAGTGAGGCAAAATAAATCTGTGATGTATGTCATACTCCAAGGAATTATATTTATCTTTTTGAAATTCATAAAGTTGAGAATCAGTTTTGTAGTGTGGTGGGTATATAGCCCTAGTGGACCAGGGACTGTGGGTAAATGAACTGTTTTCTCTGTCGTTCCTTTGCGAGTGTCCTTCACAGGAGGGGAGTAGGAGTGTACTTAGGTTCCTGAGTCTTGGTCCTTTCATGGAAGTATTTTTTAAGTGACAGTTTTTCAGTGTTTATTACTCCAGACCTAGTTCTAGGCCTCAGGTGTCACAAATGAGGAAGAGTAGCTCCTGTTCTCGTGTGTCAACAGCATGTTAGAAGCATTTGAAAGACAGTTTTAGATCTTTTTTTTTTTTATTCAATCGTGCGCGTGTGTGTGTGGGTGCGTGTATGCATGTATGTGTGTGTAGAACCACGGAGGAATTCGGGAACCACCATGGACCGCCTCCTCCTTGTTTACTCTGCCCCGGGATTCACAGGCTCCGCCCTACCAGGACCAGAAAACGCAGGCCGCCCCCGCTTCCGCCTGGCTTCTATACTTGGGGTCTAGGATCCAAACTCAGGACCTTCCGCCTGCAAGGCAGAGGCTTAACCCCTGAGCCACCTCTCCAGCCCGGAAAGACAGTTTTAAGATCTTGACTTTAGCATGGTGTCCAAGCTTATTCAGTCTTGAGTATTCATAGTAACAACTGGAAATGGCTCATACCATTTGTTGAGAAAGTGGTAATATTCTCTTAAGGATTATTACTTCGTTGTTCTGCTTTCTGGGGCAAGTAATCTTAACCTCCTTGAACATATCTTAAATCCTATTTTTTAATATGGTGATTTATAGACTTCTTCATTTTAGTAGAATTAACATAATTTTATGTACTGGTATAGAATGGGAATTAGCAAAAAGTAACTTTTCTATTAAAAATTCACTTTTTGTGTGAGGTGAGCTTAGTAGTTCCTATATTATCTTTGAGAAGTTAGTGTTTTATTTCCATTCTTTGCAAAGAGATACATAAAGATCTGGTTATTATAATAAACAGGGAAGAGTAAAATATTATAATCTCAATCTATACCAGTCTTGGGGTTCAAACGTGCACACTTAGACCTATCAAGTTATAAGAAACTTCAAGACTGAGATAGGCCATGTGAGTTGTACTAAGTTGAGCTTGATCTTTTTTTTTTTTTTTTTTTTTTTTTTTTTTGAGAGTTCACTCTCTGTAGCCCAGGCTGGCCTCAAAACTAAGGTAATTCTCCTTCCTTAGCCTTCTCAGTGCTGGGATTACAGGTATGTACCATGAGGCCCAGCCTAATGATTTTTGATCCTGCAAATGGCTGTGGATTCTTAATAGAAAGAATAATACCCCTACATTAATAGCTTTGCACAATAGTTTGAGAATAATAGGGCTCTCTCTTTATTGAATCTTTCTGTCCTCTGAGATGTGATAGAACTAGCTGAGAAAAGACTGTCCAGTTCAGATGCCCAGCTGCCCCGTCTTCTGTGGAGCACAGCCACGCCTCAGATGTCAGTGCCGATCACACTCTGGCTTCTTGCTGTGATCCTGGGCTTCCTGGAGGCCAGTGTTACGGCACAGGTTCAGGCTAAGTTCATTTCTACCTAAAGTGTTCCTGTACTGTGCACACACCAGGACAAGGGCACTTAAAGGTCAAGAGAAGTTCAAAACAGCATAACTTTTCTGTGCTTCTGTCTCTAAGCCCATCCTCCCTGCTTTGAGTTTCCCCTAGCTATCATGTTTACCATGTAGCTGTAAAACAGGAGAACAAGGACCAACTTGATACTAGGGAAGTTAGAGAACAGAAGTCATTGTTGCTTAAAACAGGAGAAATAAGTGATTTATGTTTGGGGCCAATTAGGCTATAAAACAGGAACAGTGAAGGGACCTGTGATTTCAGGACAGCTCTTGCTCTGATTTCTTTCCTGCAGACAAGGGGCTCCCCAATAAAGGCCATCAGCTTTCTAGGCTAAATTATTAATTCTTTTCATGCCTCTCAGGGATTGTAAACAGCACACAACACAGGGAAACAATTGGTACTGTTCAGTTATTGGGTAGATAGAGGGTCAAAGGGTAAATAGTTGGATTAGTAACAGCTGCTCTTCCTTCCCAGTGGAATTTTGTCTCTTATCTAGTTCAGAAAAGTGGTTCCAGAGTTTTTGGCCTGTATATAATAAAGTCTGTTTCTTACGATATGATCTTAAAATAATTGCATTCAGAGAAAACATTGACAAATTGAAAATAGTCATTTTAATTCAATTTCCAAAGTTGAAAATGAATATTCTTTTGGGTATGTGCTGATATGTTGTCTGATGTTCAAAGGATACTATCCAGAGAAAAGTAACTGCTGGAAGTTAGTCAGACTAAAAATTTTTTTAGCATATTTTTTTCCTCACCTGGTTGAGGATACTGGCACAATTAAAAGAAAGAATATTCCTTTGTTTCAGCTGATAGTAGAAATATATTTTCATAAGAGAAAATGGAAGTACCCCTCATTTCACCACCAAGAAGTGAACTTTTTTTTTCATTTGAGAATAGTCCTTCTACGTTATGTTTGAGCTCATTTTTTACATAATTAAGAATCATACTGTATGTACAATTTTGTGTCGTTTGTTTTCCCCCACCTAGCATTACATTTGGAGTGTTTTTAATGGCAAGATGATGTTGTATTGAAAAGAAACAACTTTTTCATATTTTTTTAACTATTCTCAAGCATTTTCCACTTTTTTCCATAGTATATCTAATGCCTCAGTAAACATGTTTTTAAGTTTTTATCTTTGTTTCAGATAAGTGCTTTAGCTTTTTATATAAGCTGAAACTTCTGAATTATAGCATAGACTGGCTCTAGATTGCTGGGGTTTAAATTGGATTCAATATTTTACCATCTCTGTCATCTTCATTATATAATCTTTCTGCTTCAGTTTTCTCATAAAAAATAGGGACAATAAAAGTATATTTCTGCTTTATGAGGCCAATCATAAAGATAAAAATGAAGTGATATATATATGTATAATTATATAAATAGAGGATTTTAGAACAATGCTTAGAAAGTGATAAACTATTAAAGTGCATGCTATTGTAAGCTATTCGCGTAATGTTGAAACTCTCTATACTCATGGAATGCCGGGTTTATTCAAATAAGCCATGTTTCTTAGTGGCATAAAGTTGTGTCAGTTATTCCAGGTGTTACTGTAAATTGCCACCTCACAGAAATAGTCCAGTCGTAGGAACAGAGTGGCGTACTGCTGAACATTTTGTTCTTTATCATCTGGTTAACTGTTAGGGGATTTGTCTTTCTTCCCCCTGCCAGTAGTGCAGATAACCTTCAAAATGACCATCTGCTAACCCATTTATTTAGCTTCTTAGGAGACAAAGAAGTTTGTTTATTTAAAACAAATATTCAGATTATATGTGTTCTGTTTGGAAAAAATACATAGTTTAAAATCTGACCATTACTACTTGAAAAGCACTATATATTTGGGGTTCTTACTGACCCAGACTTTTAAAAATTAAATATATTTTGCTGAACAAGGACCTAGAATGAGCATATGTACACTAAGAAGAGACTTGAGGCGAGCATTGTGGTATAGGTCTGTGAATCCAGAATTCAGGAGACTGAGGTAGATAGACCTTGAGTTTCAGATTGGCTTGGGTTATGTAGTGCGATGCTATCTCAGAAAAACTAGAAAAATGAAATATTCCCTCCCTGAAAGACACTTGAAATTAGTCATTTAATCTTTATTTCTTGTCTTTCTAGTTAATAATTTCCCAGCATAGATCTGTGGGTGATGGTACAATGAGCAGACCAGATAAAGAAAAGGCTGTATAAGACAGCATGTTACCACTCATTTGCTCTGGCTTTGTAATTAACTGTCCAGTATTTGGGGATCTTGAGGAGACTTGATACTCATATACTATGGTAGAGGGTGTCCTTAGGTTCTATCCAGAATCCCGATATTCTGTTTCATATCTTAATGAATACATATATGTAATTGTTAAACTACAGGATGTTTGGTGCTAGTAAGTAATGTAATATATATAGGTCCAAGTATTATCTACAGACAAAATTAAAGCTAAATGCTAGAGATTAGAAAAGGAAAAAAGAAATGCTATTTGTTGGGTACTTCTGTGAGTCCTACAGTTTGCATATATTCCCTAGCGTAAGTAGGCTATGTTATATAAAATTAACTGGTTTTAAGTTTGACTTTTATAAGACCTGGTCCGTTTTACACAATTATTGGTCTTTTCTTCCTCCCTACTTTGTGTGCTAAGCTAAGCACATAATTCCTACTTCAAGGAATGTTGGTCTAATTAGAAAGGCAGACACAAAACCTATCTGGCTTTAGCGTAGCATAATAACGATAGCTGGCATACACTGCAACATGTTTCACATGTATTTTTTTCATTAAATGCTCATAAAATCTATTTAAAAGACTTTCTATTTTCCAGATGAACTGAGGGGACTGAAAAAGTTAAATGACTTACCCCAAAGTACATCCTGAAGTTTTGCTTCAGAGACCCTGTTTTAACTGATCCATCCTGTTTGTAGCATTCTTAATTGTTGTTGCAAGACTCAGTTGCGAGTTTGAATTTTGGGAGTGTAACTGAATGGCAGAGAACTTGCTTAGTATGTGCAGAGTCATTAGGTTCAACCTCCAACATTCAAAAACAGTTTCTATGTATCGTGTTTACATATATATGTGTGTGTGTATATAAATATATGTATAAAGTGTTTAAGTCATTATAATGATTTATAACACAACTGTTTTTTAATGTGAGAGAATAAAGTTTTTTTCTTTTCAAAGTGTCATTTGAACACTTTTTACATACATTAGGATGATTGTGGACACAAAGTGGAAGAATTCAATGTGGAATAGGTAGTCAAAGAGATTTCTTCAGTGGCTTAGATTCAGGATTATATGATTTCCTTGGCAGGTTCTTTCCTGAAGCAAATTAAGAGAAATTGACTAATCTCTCTTGTTTTCCATGTCTCCTCCGCGACTTTCTGTTGGTGCTTAGGTGTTTCACATCTGTAAGCATTCCACAGCTGCTTCTAAATCTGCAGCTGAATCTGCTGCATCACTGCTGGATCAGCTCTTCTGAATGGGCCTTTTGCTGCAGAGTTCTTTCTGATAAGGATTCTTTTGAACAGGATGGGGGTGGAATGAAATCCAGAGCTTAGGCTGAACTCGCATTCCCTTGACCTCTGCCCCTGTTTCAGAGTTTATACTGACTTGGTAGGTACTTTCCATGGAGCTAGTTTAACACTTGTTTACAATCGATGAAAAGATAGTTGCATTCAAAGGCACTTTTGAGTCTTTGAATAGTCACGGATGTCTGTCACTATCTCTAGTAGGTGCAGGGAATGCTTGAACAAGTCTGGAGATTTGTAATGGATTACTAACAAGGAATGAGAAGAAATTCTGAGGCTAGATAGTTGTAGCAATTGTTTTTTTATACGAACAACATTGTAAAAGTTAAATTCCTGAAGAGTCTTTTTTTAAAAAAAGCAGGCGCGCACACATCTTTATATGGAATTGAAATCAGGTTGTCAGGCTTGTGTGGCAAGAACCTTTGTACACTGAGCCATCTTACTAGTTCGAGATTCTTCTAATTCTTTTACCTTTTAAAAGAACTCAATAGTGTATGTCTCATCAAAGAGAAAATTTGCGATGTTTGTAAAATATAGCAGTAGTACCTAAAAATTAACATTTTGTGGTAAAATTTTGTGGTGTACTGAAGCATGGCATTTTAGTTGCATATAACATCTTACATATGTTTGGTCAACTAAGACTTGTCTTAAGTCTTTCTGCTTGAAGTTATTGTTTGGTTCATATCTGTGGATATGAAGCTGAAATCAGAGATGAGCTTCTGTCTTGGAAGGCTACTGCTTGTGAACCAAACCCTAAGCACTTTGTGCACAAAACCTCAAAGTAATAGATTCATAGTGAAAATAGAGCATTTCATCTTTTTTCATCTGTTGGCACAAAAGTCATATGTGAAGTATTGTCTGGCTTTTAGGTACTTTTTTTGGACTTTCAAGATATTTAAGTTAAAAAGCATGTAAGTTGTCAATTTTAAAGCATGTAGAATTTATATAAAAATAGATTTTCAAAATCTTTATAAATTTCTTGATCAGTTTGAAGCTCTATCTCTGAACTTGGATTTCTTTCTTTTCAAAAATACTGTTATTAGAGAAGGAGGAATGAGAGGGGGCACACACATGCGTGCCATGGCCCACAGGTGGGGGTCAGAGGACAACTTTCAGAAGTTAATTTTCTCCTTTCATCATATGAGTTTCCGGGATCAAACTCAGGTCACCAGGTTTGCGAACAGATGTCCTACCCACTGAACTATTCTACTGGTTCTTGAGTTTGGATTTCTGTGATATTTGTTCCAGAACAGAGTAGTGATGAACATGTACTGTCAGATTTGTCACAAATGCATGTTCCATGTGACCTACTTTATTGTGTGTGTGTGTGTGTGTGTGTGTGTGTGCGTGTGCGCGCGCGCGTGTTCCTGCTCTTGTGGAGGTCAGAGGTCAGTGTCAGGTACCTTTCTTTGATCACCCTCTTCAGTTATTATTTTGAGACATGGCTTGTCACTGAACCTGAAACTCATGAAAATTTGGCCAGAGTAGTTGACCAATGAATGAGCTTCCTGTTTTCCCCTCTCCTAAATTCCAAGTTACAGGTACTCATTCATGGGCACACATGCCCTTCCCCCCTTTTCCTAAATATACATGCTGGAGATGTGCACTCACGTCTTCCTGCTTGTGTGGCAGGCACTTTACAGACTGAGCGATCTCCCCAGCCCTGCTTTTACTCACTTCTCTTTACTGTCAGTCTTCTCACGTGTTTGAGTTTTACAATACATAGTTAAGGGATAATATTCAGGACTGATGAACATCAAGGAAGATGAAAACTCTTACAAGTCTAATCTAATAAGTATATCAAAGCTGATAGTGTTTATGTTCTTGTAGATTAGCAGTTTAAAATTTAAGAATATAAAATGTTTGGCAATTCATATGGGAATTATCTAAAAATAGTTATATAAAGCATATATTCCCATGTATTCCTTTGGGCACATATGATAGTGAAAAATTGGCAGCAGCTCAGAAGTTTAATAGGACTGTTGGATTGTTTTAATTTGTGCAATTGAATGCTGTAGATACATTAAAGAGAGGACAGAGTTGTAGGTTGGAAGAAAAGACATTGAATTAGTAACATTTTTTTTTTGAAAATTGAATTACAGGATAATTTGTATCTGCATTTTAATTTTTTTAAATAAAAATCTTGAATGATTAAGAAAAAGGTACAAATTTTAAAGAATATCTATGGTTCTCAGGTACCAAGTTTCCAGAGCTATTCTGTCAAATCAAGCCCTAATCTGTAGCTTTCCACTTGGAGCACAGGTTTTACATTAAGAATATTTTTATTCCTGCAATTTTTAAAATTAAATTTTTTTTAAAACAAGGTCTATTTTTACACAAGGTCTCTTGTGTAAGTAGGGCTGAATGGATATTCTGTGTAGCCCAGGATGGTTTTGAACCCAGGATCCTTTTGTCCCAGTCTTTAAGTACTCCTAAATACTGCTACCATGTATGTCAGGCTTCTCTTATCTCCTATTTTGAAATTGCTGTAAGGAAAGTACATCATTTTTCTTAATAAGTAACCACATTAAAGCCAAAAATTCAACAAAAGCCTAGAATAATATTTGCAAGTGTCTACTTGCAGTGCTACTTGCATTCACTAATTAAGTCATCATAATTGGCTTCCTTTTTGTGTGTGTGTGTCAGGTGGCTTGAGCTAATACAAGTCATAATCAAGGGAGACTTCAAGTAGCTTCTTCTAATGAGCAGGACTATCCTGGCAATTGTAGGGTTAATTGCTAAGGCAACTCTATACCTGATGCACAGTGAACAGGAAAAGGAAGTGAAACCAGGTGTGGTGGTGCTTGTGGTCTCTACTTTATGTCTGTAATCCCAGCACTTGGGAAGTAAAGGCAGAAGGATCAGGAATTTGTTATCCTCAGCTACATAGTGAATGCCAAGCCAAACTGGACTATCTGAGGTCTTGTCTCAGGGAAACAAGTAAACCTTGCTGAGTGACTCCAGGCAACCTATGAGCTTGGTTCATTCACAAAACAATCCTGTTAAATGTTTTAGAAACAAGTAATGTAGGGGCTGTCAAGATGGCTATCAGCAGATAAATATGCTTCTTTGAAGTCTGATGTGCCTGAGTTTGATCCCTATAGCCTATGTAATGAAAGTTGAGATCTGGGTTCCTAAAATTTTTCTCCCTTTGCTTCACACATGCACACACACAAAGTAAATAAAATATTGAAAGCAAGTTGTGTAGTATATATGAATTATCCAACATTTAGCTGTTGTAATTATTCCTACATCTTTCTATTTGGTTGGAATACAGGAGTAAGCTTTCTTACTTTTTGTTAATAATTAATAAACATTTTTGATATGATATTAAATATTGTTTATTTTTCCTGGTGTGTGTGTATGAAGTTACTCTCAACTCTTGTTTTTTCCATTTTGCAGATGGGGAAACAGACAGTCTAACACTTGGCCAAGGTCATACACCTGGTAAGTGGCAGAGCTAAACTCTGTCTTAATGTCCATGTTCTTTGTATTTTTTTAATTGAGGTATAAAATTTTACATACAACAAAATGCACAGATTGAAAGCATGAAATAGAATCAGTTTTCACTTAGATCTGCATGCATGGGCCCTACATACTCTTTTTTTTTTTTTTTTAAACCAGCAACCTTTTTTTAAAAAAAATTTATTATTATTATTTATTCAATTGTGTGTGTGTATATATGTACGCGCGCGTGTGTGTGTCTGTGTGTGTAGAACCACGGACGAATTCGGGAACCACTATGGACCGCCTTCACCTCCTTGTTTTACTCTGCCCCAGGATTCACAGGCTCCGCCCTACCAGGACCAGAAGCGCAGGCCGCCCCCGCTTCTGCCCGGTGTCTATAGGTGGGATCTGGGGTCTGAACTCAGGACCTTCCGCCTGCAAGGCAGAGGCTTAACCCCTGAGCCACCTCTCCAGCCCGGGTCCCACATATTCTTAACCACTTTCCATCTTACTTATTAACTTCTCACAAATGCCAGAATGTCTTTAATGCTATAGATAGTATTATAGTATTATAATAAATCCCAGATTCAGGGAATGTAGTGCTCCACCTTTGTTCTTTTTCAAAATATTTTGAGGCTTAGTTTTTCTTTTTTTCCCCCAAGTTTACTTACACATTTTAGAATTATTGCTGGGGAGATGGCTCAGGGGTTAAGATTGCCTTGCAAACAGAAGGTCCTGAGTTCAGATCCCAGACCTCACGTAAAAATGCCAGACGGAAATGGAGGTGGCCTGCACTTTTGGTCCTGGCAGGCTGAGCCTGGGAAATCCGAGAGCGAAGCAAGAAGGAGGTAGAACCAATCCAGGATGATGCCTGATATCACCCTTGGATCTCCACAGGCACACACACACACATACAAAATAAATATATAAAAAGTTAAAAAAGGATTTTAGAATTAGTCTGTCATTTTATTTTTAAATAAAAGGAATACTGAGATTTTTTTTATTGACTTGCACTGATCTTATCAATATTTTTTTTTTCTGGTGAGGTGGAAGGTGATGGGGATTAAAACCAGTACCCTGCACATGCTAAGCTAGGACTCTATCACTGCAGAGATATCCTTAACTTAAGAATTCTCACCTTATTAGTAAGGGGTCTTTTAATCTGTGGTATCTTCCACTTGGCTTTGTATCATTATTTTTTATCATTGTTTTAGAAAGTTTAATGTTGCAATGTTGTATCTTCCTTTAAGCTTATTCTTAAGTATTTTGACTTTTAATGCTATCATAAATCATAGTAGTTTTAAAATTTATATTCTGATTATCTCATTGATAATATACAGAAATGCCATTGATTATTATGTATTGAGTTTGTATCCCAATACATTGTTAAATTTATTAGTTCTGCTAATAACTTTAAAAAATAAATTCTTTGGGGCTGGAGAGGAGGCTCAGGGGTTAAGCCTCTGCCTTGCAGGTGGAAGGTCCTGAGTTCGGATCCCAGATCCCACGTATAGACGCCAGGCGGAAGCGGGGGCGGCCTGTGCTTCTGGTCCTGGTAGGGCGGAGCCTGTGAATCCCGGGGCAGAGTAAACAAGAAGGAGGTGGAGGCGGTCCATAGTGGTTCCTGAATTCGTCTGTGCGCGCGCACACATACATAACGCACACACGCACAATTGAATAAATTATAAAAATAAATAAATAAGTAAATTCTTTGGGACATGGCGTGTTGACATCTGTGAATAAAGACAACTTTATGCTTTCCTTTTTGATATTTATTTTTCTTACTGTACTGGCTAAGATTTCTAATATAATGCAAATAGAAGTATGGCCATGGTATTTTCCTGTTAATCTTAGGGGTAAAGCATTCCATTTCATGATCAGATAGATATTGATTCTATTAGGTTTTTTCTTTTTAGTTTTTATTTTAATTTTCTTTCTTTCTTTTTTATTAATTGAGACAGGGTTTTTCTTTGTAGCCCAAGGTGGAATTTGCTCAGGCTGGCCTTGAAACCATAATTTTCCTGTTTTTGCTTCATTAGTGCTGGGATTACAGATATGAAACACCATGTCTGGCTCTTCCTCCCCTTTCTTGAAATTATAATAAAATATAGGTGACATTTACCTTCATTAGTTTCCAGTAGCATTGAGTCCCTTCAACTATTATCAGCATCATGTGCAGTATTCTTTTTTTAAAATTTATTCGTGTGTGTGTGTGTGTGTATCAGAGAGCACTGCATGTCCCTGTGGAGGACTAAGGGTGACTTTGGGAATCACCCTGGATTGCTTCTACCTCCTTTTGCTTAGCTTTGGGATTTCTCAGGCTCCACCCAACAGGGCTGGAAGTGCAGGCTGCCACCATTTCTGTCTGGCAAAACGAGGGACCTGGGATCTGAACTCAGGATCTTCTGCTTGGGAGACAGTCTTATTACCCTTGAGCCAGCTCTCCAGCCCTAGAATTTTTCTTGTAGAATGGAAACTCAGAATGTATTAATAGTTCATTTTTCCTAAGCCCCTCCCAACCTACAAATAAAAGGAAGTGGAAACATACATATGAAGACATTTTCTGTGCACTTTATTCCATTGTTCTGTATGCCATTAACTTAGCATCACACTATTTACCACAGTTTAGCTTTCTTTCTTTGTCTTTATGAGTATGACTTCTCTGGATACCCCATATAAATGTAGTTGTAGCACTTCATATAAGTTTAATCATAGTATTTATCCTTTTGAGACAGGCGTTTTCCTTAGCATAATGTTCTTAACACATTTTGTAATGTGTTAGAATCCCCTTTTCTTTAAGGTTGAATAATGTATTCAGTCTATTTTCTTTATATTATATGTGTGTGTTTATGTGTATATATAAAAATATATATAATACATACATACATAAAATATCACATTTATCCTTTCATTTGTTAATCGATGCCTGGTTTTCTTTTATCTTTCACCTTTTATAAATAATCCTCTTGTGAATATGAGTGTATATAAATGTAATCCTGAGATCCTATTTTAAGTTCTTCTGGATTTATGCCCAGAAATGTAATTGTTGGACCATATCGTGATAGGTTTTTATCTTACGTAACTTCCATATTGTTTCCACAGTTGTATTAGCATTCTCATATTGTCACAGCATGCTCAGTGTTCAGTGTCTCCACAGCCTCACCACCACTTGATATTTTTGGGATTTGATTTGCATTTCCCTAATGATTAGTGATGTCAGCATCTTTTCATGTGCTTACTAACTACTTACATATCTTCTTCGGAGAAATGTATATTTAAGTTTTACACTTTTTAAAATTGTATTCTTTGGGGCTGATGAGGCTGTATTCTTGGTAGCTTGGTGCAAGGCACCTGCTTGCAGACCTGGTGACGTGAGTTCAACTCAGAAACCCACATGGTGAAAGGAAAAAACTGGCCTTCATTCTCTCTTTCTCTTTTGCTCTCTCACTCTCTCTCACATAAATAAATACTTAAAATTTGAATTCTTTGTGGGATTTTCTGGTTGTTGTAGTTGGAGTTCTTTTAAATTCTACATATTAGGGCTGGTAAAATAGCACAGTGGGTAAGGCAGCTACTTCTAAACTTGGTGACCTGAGTTTGATCCGCAGAAGCCCACACCATGGAAGGAGAGAACTGACTTCCTAAAGTCATCCTTTCACCTCTGCATTGGTGTTACAGTGGTGAGCAGGGCTGCCTTCTAGAGTCATCCTCTGACTTCATTCCTGCACCATGGTTACCTCTCTCTCTCTTTCTCTCTCTTCCTGCCTCTTTGTCTCCTCTTCTTTCTTCCCTCCATCCTTCCCTCTGTCTTTCTCAGAAGTATTTAAAGATAAATTCTAGGGGCTGGAGAGGTGGCTCAGGGGTTAAGCCTCTGCCTTGCAGGCAGAAGGTCCTGAGTTCGGATCCTAGACCCCACGTATAGAGGCTGGTCGGAAGTGGGGGCGGCTTGCATTTCTGGTCCTGGTAGGGCGGAGCCTGTGAATCCTGGGGCAGAGTAATCAAGGAGGAGGTGGAGGCGGTCCATGGTGGTTCCTGAATTCCCCCGTGGTTTTACACACACACACATACATGCACACACGCGCACATCACACACCATACATGCACAATTGAATAAATAATAATAAAAATTAAAGATAAATTTTAGATATTAATGCCTTAGGATGTTTCATTTGCAAATATTTTCTATTATTTTGATTGTCTTTTGCTTTACAATGCTTTTAGATGCACATAGATTTTTAATTTTCAAAGTTTTTTGGTATTCTGCATCAGATCCAAAGCCTCATACACCTACCTGCTACTGCTGAGTTGTACCTGAAATCTTAATTTTGATGTTGTTAGCACACTTTTTTTGGTTCATGCTTTTGATATCATAGCGAAGAAACTATTGCAAAATCCAGTGTCATTGTTTTGATTTGAATATCAATTGTCGTTATTGATAAATGTTATTAAGATTCGTGTTATATGCTTGGTTACTATCATGTGGCAAGACCATATGACAGAAGCTGTTCACCTATGGGAGCTGACAGAAAGGGAAGGATTACATATACCTTCAAAGTCTCACCTCCCAGTAATCTCCATCCAGCAATTCCTTACCTCCTAAACTTTTCACCACTTCCAAAATTAGTGGCACCAGGTAGGGATCAGTGCTCAGATATGAGCCTGTTGGAAACATTTCATATTCAAGCTATAATATCTTACCACCCTAGCCTCAAAGACTGTTGCCATCTCACAATACAAAATGTACTTAGTTTATATCCTAAAGTCCCTACTATTTTTTCTCTTCCACATTTTATTTTTTTCCCAATCATACAAGCTCAGTAGGTACCCCAGTCCTCTCCCTCCCTCTTCCCCTTCCCATTCCCGCCCCCTTGCACTCTCCCCTTCTTTTCACCTCCTCCCTCCCTCCCCTTGCCTAGTGCCTCCCCCTTCCTCCCTCCCATCCCCTGGAGCATCCTTTTTGTGTGAATGCCAAACCTTCCTCTGAGTCCCCCCATCCTAGTAAGGGGTGGCATATCCCAGAGCCCTTTCTTGGGCTCCCTATTAATATGGGAACTCTATTATGTCTGTTAATCCCTTGCCTCTGAGGATCCTACTGCCTGGAGCCTTCTCCCCTGTGATCCCTGCTAGCCTTCGGGGGGGTCGTTGACATGTCAGGCATTGTGCAGGTCATGCAAAGTCCAATTAT
The DNA here is from genome assembly GCA_023101885.1 of Typhlomys cinereus. Lineage (NCBI taxonomy): Eukaryota > Metazoa > Chordata > Mammalia > Rodentia > Platacanthomyidae > Typhlomys > Typhlomys cinereus. The sequence continues at coordinate 3,614,783 of JALPQD010000081.1, read as the reverse complement.
GGCTACTGCAGTCCTAACTTGTGTGGAGCATCTTGCATATCATTGGTCTTCCCTATCTTTAGGCTCTTACAATCTTGCCATTCCCTCTTCCGCAGAGTTCCCTGAACTTTAGGATGGGGAAAGATTTGGCTAGTCTGGTTCCGGGTGATTAATGTAGGGTCTTTGGTGTCTGAATTATGGTTTGTTGTTGTTTTCAGTTTTACTTTTCCTGCACCGTCCTTGACGCCATCCAATTGTTATCAAAGGTTACCTCCTGAAGAGCAGGGAGTCTGCCCTGGTCTGGGTCGGGGGGGGGGGGGGGGGGGCAGAAAGAAGTTCCCCACTATTTTAAGAGTCCAGGTTCAATTTTCTGAGACTCAAAGTAAACTCTTGGGCAAATTGCTTGGAAAACCAGGAAAAAGACAGACATTCCCAGGAAACCGTCTCACATTTCCACCCCAAAGAGAGGTATGGGGCAAAGAGAGATAGGAGGGCATTGACATACCCATAGTTTGCCTAACAGGGTGAACATTTAGTATATAGCTCCACATCCGGCATCTGTGCACCTGTGGAACACGATAGTGTAATATGAACTACAAAGCATGTGGCCATTCCCACTCCTGTGTCCTTACAGGTTTCAGCCTATATGGCATCTCTCTTGGTGGGCTCTACTTCCAGTAGGTTCAGAGCATTTCTAACTTCCTTGTATCTCCCATTATCTTTTTTTTAAATTATTAATACATTTTTATTATTATTTCAGCTCATACAAACTTATTAGGTACACCAGTTCCCTCCCTCCCTCCTCCTCCCCCCGTACCCCCTGCTCCCCCTCCCCACCCCTCTCCCGCCCCAATTCCCAGAGAGTCCTTTCTTGTGCATGTCTGATTTTCCTCTGGGCCCTCCTCTCCGATGACGTACAAGGACCCAGTGGCCTTTCCCTGAACCTTTTCCCGTGTTCCCCTTAGGTATAGGAACACTACTGTGGCTGTCAATCCTTTGCCTCCAAGGATCTTGGTGCTTTTAGCAGATGCTAGACTTTGTGAGGTCAACAGTGTGTTGGACATGCGCAGGGCATGCAAAGTCCAATTATGATTGCTTCAGCCCTAACTATATGGAGTATCTTACATATCATTGCTCCTCCCATCCTTTTACTCTTACACTCTTACCGCCCCCTCTTCGCAAATTTCCCTGAGCTTCAAGATGTCTCCCATTATCTTTGACTTCACTGTCCTCACCCACTCAGACTGACTTCCATGATCCTGACTGCTGCACATTGCCTGGCTTGGTTACACGCTCCATGGCCCTCAATATCTACAAAACCAGCATCATGTGGACTGCACCTGCCACTAAACTGAGTGGTAGCTGCATTCTTTGAATTATAACTGTAAGCAGACTATGTGCAGATTGTTGATCCTGGGAAATACTTTCTTAAGTGCTCTTATAAGATTTTTTTAGCTTAAAAATAATTTATGTGTGTATTTATTTAAGAGAGAGTAAGCAAACATGTACTGTGGTAAGTGTGGAAGTCAGTGCACAGCTTTCAAGTCGGTTCTCTCTTTTCACTGTGTGGACTCTGGATGAATAGCTAACTTAGGTTGACTGGTTTAAGTGCAGGTGAGCTGTCTCACTCATCTTAGAATCTCTTGTTAAAGGCTGGTCTTTTTTATTTCTTGTCCTGGCAGTATTGGGTATTGAACTGGCAACCTGTGAATATATGTAAGTGTGGCGTGTACCTTAACCTAAGAGGAAGCCTTTCATACTCTTGTGCCTGAGGTGGGTGGGGTCTGGTAATTTCTGAGATGCCTTCAAGGCGTCTTGGTGTTGTCCTGCAGTGTACAAAGTACTTTTTTAATGACTCTGATCTCTTTAACATCTGTGTTCTCATTGCCTACAGTTTTTGGGTAGATAAGATTTTCAGATATTTTGGTTATAATTATTGCTGCTGATTTTTAAAGTAACTGAAAACAGCAGTACATGCCACAGTGCGGATGTCTTGAAGTTTCCTCCGTCGATTGGTCTGCTACTGTTAGTGTCCCACAAGTTTCAGGAAATGAGTAGACAAGCTCTTTGTCAGAATATTACTTGAGTGTCTCTTGTATAATTCACATTAGTGACCTCGTTCCCATCTGAAATCTCTTGAGCACAGACTTTACTATTACTGAATTTCTGTTCACATTCTGATCTTCTGAGCTCCTGTCAGAATCACACCCAGTTAGATCCTGATACTCTTCCAAATTTATCTTCCAAACCACCAAAGACCACATGGTCATTTTATATCCATGGCAACAATACCACTTCTCTAGTACCTACTTTCTATATTAGTTGTAACTGACAAAAAAAAATCTGATACAGAATAAGGAGGAAGGGCTTATTTAGGGTGTGATTTCAAAAGTCACAGGAGCTGTAATTGAGCAGCTCACATCTTGGTATCTAGGAATTAAAGAGAGAAAACTTGGCTAATGAGTGTTTCTTCCATTTTCTTTTGTTGAAGCTGGGCAACTGGATGGTGCTTCCCACATTTGGCAAGGGTCTTCTTCCCTTAGTTAATCCTCTCTAGAAATGACCTCATGGACACATCTAGTTTGCTGTTCTAATCTAATAAGGGTGTTTCAGTTCAATCAAGTGGACAGTCAAGATAAGCCATCATGGGCGTGAAAGCTACCTCTTTGTGTTTTGTTGTAAAAGTTTTATAGTTTTGATTTTATATTTAAATATTTGCTAATTTTTAGCTTATGGTATAAGGTTATAGTCCAACTTTTTTCTTCTCCATGCAGATATTGTTTTTCCAGTTTCATGTGTTGGAAGGACTGTTCTTTTCCCTATTTAACAAGGGAAACATTTTCAAAAAATGGTTTGGCTTTTGATCAGTGAGATGGCTCAGTGGATGAAGGCACTTGTGTGCAAATGTGGCAATCTGAGTTCTATTCCTGGAGCCTGCCCAATTGACTCCCAAAAGTTATTCTGATGTCCATACTTGCCTTATGCTTGCATGTGTGGATCTCTCTCCCAAATAATAAATAAAATACAAAAAATTACCTGGCCTTGCCTAATGTGCCCAAGGCTTTATAACCAGCAGTGCAAAAAGAAAACTGAACAAAAAAAATATTTTGGCCATGTATGTGAAGTTTTTTTCTTCTTAAACTCCTATATTGGTTACTCTTTGTGTTGCTGTGAGAGAACAACCGAAGTCCAGCAACTTAAGGGATATTTATTCAGCTTACAGTTCCAGGGGGGAGATACAGTCTTTCATGGCAGAAATGGCATGGCTGGCGGCAGAAGCTGAAGGAGGCCTAGGTCACCTCCATCCAGGAGGTTGAGAGTTTGTTAGATTGCCAACGCAGTAGCAGACCTCTCCTGGAAGTAGGATGGGACTAATTCACCTCAAGGCCCACCCCCTGTGATTGCCTTCCTCCATCAAGGCTCCACCCCTTAAAGGTGACAAGACTTCCTAAACACAGAAGTCTGGGGGACACATTTCAAACCATGATAGCTCCTTATTCTGTTGGTCTGTTTTTCTGTTTTTTTAAATCTATATATTTTTAAATTTTTACCTGTCTCTCTATGCATCTGTATGTCTGCATGTGAAGGCCCAAGGGTGACTTCAGGAGTCACCCTGGAGTGCAGCTACTGCTTCTTTGCTTTGTCTTGGAGTTTCCAGGCTCCACCTTCCAAGTCTGAAGTACAAGTGGCTGTCATTTCCATCTTGTGTTTTATACATGTGATCCAGGATCTAAACTCAGCACCTTCTGCTTGTAAGGCAGAGACTTAACCCCTGAATCATCTGTCCAGCCCTTGTATTATGTTAGTAGCATACTATTATTTTTGAGTTTTTTTTTTAGTACTTAGGTTGAACTCAAAAGGATTTATGTATGCTAGGCAAGTAATCTGCCACTACGTCATATCGCTGGTTGCCGTATCTCACTGTTTTGATTGTTATAGGTTTGTAGCGTGTGTTTGTGCATGTGTATGTTGCACACAGTAAATGTGTGGAGGTATAGGACAACTTTTGAGCGTCATTTCTCCTTTCCAGCTTGTTTGATACTAGCTCTCTCTCTCTTAAAGTATTTTATTTATTTGAAATGCAAAGACATGCAGGCCATGGTGGATGGGTAGGGGTCAGAGGACAACTTTCAAAAGTCATCTCTCTCCTTCTATGTGGGCTTCTTTGTATCAAACTCAGATCTCAAAGGTTTTGGTTTGTGACCAGGCGCCTTACCTGCTGAGTCAATCCCGATGTCGGCTCTCTTTGCCACTGCTGTGCAAGCTAAGCTGGTTAGTCCAAAGCTTCTGGGAATTATGGGACCCCCTCGTGTTTCCTGTAGGATTGCTAAGATTTCAGTCTCTTACACTATTTTGTCCATTGTATCTGACATTTACATAGGATCTGGGGATCCAAACTTAGTCCTTTTGAGGCAAGTAATATATTCAATGATCCACTTCCCCAGCTCTCCCCATTCCTTTTTTTGAGAAAAGATCCACCACATACTCTAGGGTGACCTGGACCTTGTGATCCTTTTTGTTGCCGTGTTCAAAGTGCTAAGATTAAGGAGCGTGCTGCCATGTTCAGCCTTTGAGTCAGTTTTGAAGCCAGGGAACTGTGACAGGACGTCCTTCCTTCCTTCCTTCCTTCCTTCCTTCCTTCCTCCCTCCCTCCCTCCCTCCTTCCTTCCTTCCTTCCTTCCTTCCTCCCTCCCTCCCTCCCTCCCTCCCTCCTTCCTTCCTTCCTTCCTTCCTTCCTTCCTTCCTTCCTCTCTTCCTCTCTTCCTCTCTTCCTCTCTCTTTCTTTTCTCTCTCTCTTTCCCAATCATACAAACTTAATAGATACCCTGTCCCCTTCCTCCCTCCACCCCTCCCATTCTCCCAGTGCCTCCTCCCCCCCCCCCCAATCCGTGGAGCATCCTTTAGTGTGAATGTCAAACTTCCCTCTGTGTCCTAATGAGGTGTAAGGACTCAGTAGCATTGTCTAGAGCCCTTTCTTGTGCTCCCCTTTAGTATGGGAACACTATTGTGACTGTTAATCCTGTGATCCATGCTAGACTTCGGGGGGGGGGGTCATTGATATGTCAGCATTGTTCAGGTCATGTAAAGTTACTGGGGCCCTAACTTGTGTGGGGTATTTTGTATATCGCTGCTCCTCCCAATCTTTAGGCTCTTACAATCTTACCGCCCCCTCCTCCGAAAATTCCCTGAGCTTTAGGGTGGGGAGAAATTTGGCTGGTCTGGTTCCAGGTGATTAATGTAGGGTCTCTGATGTTCTGAATTATGGTTTGTTGTTGTTGTTTTCAGTTTTGCTGTTCCTGCATCACCCTTGGCTTCATCTTGATTGGTATTGGAGGTCACCTCCTAGCCAGAGATAAAAGGCTGTTAAAATGGAGTCTTACTATAAGAGGATTCTTTTTTCTTGGTGGGTCTCTTTACCAGCCTGAGGAAGTTCTCTTACATTCATAGTTTGGTATGGATTATTGTGGATAGTGTCATACTTTTAAGATACTATTGTATCAAATACATCTTGATATTTAGATTTTTTAATGTGGTAAGTTGTATTTTAAAAGTTAAGTCAGGGCTGGGGAGATGGCTTACCTGTGCACAAATCTGGCAACCTGTGAGTTTTTTCCCTGTAGCCCATATGTTGGGTGTAAGGGCCAACTTGAAGAAAGTTGTCCTCTGACCTCCACACACGTGTGTTACATGTAAACCTGCTCTTTCTCTCTCTTTCCCTCTCAAATATTAAAAGAAAATTGAGTGAGTTATATAATCATCTGATCAACCTCATGTCATATGCAGTACAATTTTCATAGTTTGCTGAATTCAGCTCAAACTTTTTCATTAGGGGTTTTGTGATTGTGTTTTTAAGAGCTAAAGGCTGATTTTAGTTTCAAAAGATTTTTATTTTATTGTCTTTAGAATATACCTTTTATTTGTGTAAATCTGTGTTTGTATTTTGAACAGTCACAAATCGCCAGCTGATTGTGTACATGGGCATAGGAGCTCTCCTCTGATCTTAGAATCTCCATCTAGTGGTTTAATAGAAGTAAGGTGAGAACCTGTTATGATGCATTGATGTATATTTCCATGTAGACCACTAGGTGGCAACAAGCCCTAACTGGAGAATGAAAAGAGAAAACATTACTTGGACAAAATCCATAATTAAACAGAATAGTAAAACAAGATTTTCTGAAAATAGTGCAAATAGCTTTCAAAGTTGGAGAAGAGTTATACCTTTAGCTCATTCTAAAAGTGTGAGTTTATAAATACACAAATCTTTATGCTATTAACTTTCTCTTGTCTCTCAAACTTCAAAATACCTAGGAACCTCCACCAACATCATATTTTTTTGCAGATGGATTCTTGTTTTGTATCCCAGAGTGTCTTCAGACTTGACCTCCCGTCCCTGCCTCCTGAGTACTAGGATTATAGATGTGCACCATCATGCCCAGTCTTGATCTTTTTAAATATTCTGTAAAGTGAGGAAAGACAGATACAATGACAGACCTTTATGGAAGGGGATCTGAGTTAGGGGAGTGGGAGCAAAGAGATAGTCTTACATCCAATTTAAATGTGTTTCTTAGGAGATTACAAGGGGACATTCCTGGTTCTACGCACTTCCTTGTGTCTCAGGCTCCCAGTCCAGGTATGAACTCTGTAATCTGAGATGTGAGTTTTTTCTCATAAAAATTATCATGAGAAAACAGAAAATTTCCTGGCTAATGAATTAAGATAGTGGTGAAAGAAAAAGGTCTGTAAAAGAATGTGAGACTACTACAGGGTTGTGAAAAAAGAAAAGGTGGCATGAGTTTTTAAGGCTCCCTGAAGTAATTAAAATGAGAAAAAGTTTGAGGAAGACAACTATGCTGGAAGCAGTGTGACTGGGCAAGTTTGGATAGCTCGATTGAGTGTGTTTTTTTTTTTTTTTAATCTACTAGATTAGAGTTATATATAGTAAAAGAACTTACTACCCATATAATTTTCATACTCTTGTTTTCCAGATGAAAAGAATTTATTGAGAATAGATTATTAATGTAAGGATGATATGTGTAGTTTTTTTGGGGTGTGGATCATATTTGAAATGTGGCACATGTCTGTAACAGTGTAATTACTGGAAACTTACAAACAAGGGTGCCATTGATGTAGTCATTACAGGCATGTATTGAACTAAATTGAAAATGATGATGAGTGAGCCACAACTGAAGATTACTGAGGTCATTGAAAACTTCCACTAATTCTGTCAGCAGTGGCAAGGGAATTCTTCTGAAAGCCGTAAGATATCCCATTGATTTTATGGTTGTGTTTACAGAAGGATCTTTGCAACTTCCTACTTGTTTTGTGGGAGCTGGGCTTAGTAAAATATTACAGAATCTCTTAGTAATTTCAGTTTGTAGATATATTTATTTAAAACCACTAAAAAGTAAGTTATTCGTAAGTACCTTTTCATCTTAAGTGGAAACAAAGTAAGCTCAGTCACTTAAAAGAATATTATATTCATTCATCCTTTTTTTTTTACTTTTACGTGTGCGTGTGTGTGCGTGTGTGTGTGTGTGTGTGTGTGTGTGTGTGTGTTTGTGTGTATCAGAGGGTTCTGTGTGTGCCTGTGGAGGCCCAAGGGTGACTTCGGGAATCACCCTGGATTGCCCTACCTTCTATTCGCTTTGCTCTGGAGTTTCTCAGGCTCTACCTTCCAGGACCAAAGTACAGGCTGCCACCATTTCTGGATGTTTTTTATGTGGTATGTGGGACTGAGGCTCAGAAGCTTCTGTTTGTGAGGCATAGACTAAATCCCTTAGCCATCTCTCTAGCCCCCACATATTTTTAAAATTTGTATCTGGAAAATTCAAGGATTGGGAAAAAAGAGAAAAAGATACAAAAATGGTTTGATGAGCTATGGAACTTAGTATGACCCAGAAAGGGAATATTTTTCTCAAGCTTAAGGCAAAAATCTCACCACTGTGTATGTCACACGTGTGCATTTGTTTACTGTCTCTGTATATTTATGACAATAGGTATGATACAATTACTACTTATTATTTGACTAATCTTATCAAAGATTATTTGTTATATGTATTTGTTACTAGTCCTTATTCTGGGATTGTGTTTTCTGTATATCAAATTAAGCAGATCTATGTAATTGAAGAAATAAAGTTTTTCATATAATATCATGTTGGGACTTTTGATTTGTTAGAGTGTCTGTATTTTGTTTTTCTCATCACTGTTGTCTAGGAATTGGTCAACACAACTGAGATTCAGTGAGAAAAAATTAGATCAAGTTCTGACATTTTTATCAAAGTAATATTAAGTTGGCAGGTGAGATGGCTTTGTGGTGTGTTAGTTACTCTTCTTTTATTGTGAGACAGTATTCTCATACACAACCAGCTTAAGGGAGAAAGGGAGATATAGTTGGCTTATGGTTCTAGAAGAGATATGCTTCACTTTAGAATGACATAGCAGAAAGGGTGGTTGGAGGAAGAAGCAATAGACTAGTTCAAATCACTGTAGTCATCATGGATGCAGAGAGAGCAACAGCAAATTGAAGAGGAAGCAGAGCCAGGCTACCAAAACCTCAAGCCCACCTCTCGTAATGTGCCTTTCTCCAGCCAAGCTCTACCTCCTAAGTTGCCACTTTCCCAAACATCAACCTTGTAAGGTTACAAACAAATGAGCCTGTGGGGGGGCAACTCACAGTCCAACCATTATAGCAAGCAAGACACCTGCATATAGTCTAGGTTTGATTTCCTAAAGCCCACATGGTAAAGGAAAGAATTGACATTTGAAGGTTGTCCTCTGACCTCTCTCATAAGTAAAATTAAAAAAAAAAACTTAATTGTGAGACTAAGAGACCCTCCCCAATAGTTGACTTGATATAAATAGAGAACACCTTCAAACTAATTTAAAATGAGGATGTTGTTGGAAAGTACTGTCATGATTCAAGGTCATGAAAAACCAAGACCATGATTTCTTTCCCATCTTTTCATGACCACAAGGAGTCTGCTTTTCTGCTGTCTCTGGTTCATATACCCTTTGCTTCTGGGTCCAAGATAGAAAAGTGGCTGCCTTGCCCTAGCACATCACATCGTTCAAGCACCCATGCTCAACACAGACTAGAGCTTTGTGTTCAAATACAAATCGGGAGAAAAGTAAAAATTCATAATGAATCAAATGCCAATTTTTCTCAGCAGGAGGTCTCTCTGGTTGATTGTTTTTAACAGAAGTTCATGGGAGTTTTCTGAGGATGATACGATTGAACAGATTGTCTAATATCATGGTTTCAGTAAGACATCAGGATGAATATTGTAGAACCCAATCATGGAATCTGGTTCTTAAGGAATAATGAACAGACAAGGAAAATTCAGATATATTGGTCGATTAGGAATTATTTGTAGCCTTGGATGGAAGAAGACAGCAATTGCAGCAAGAATCCAGGTTCTAGGTAATAATACAAACTTGGAAAGTAGAAAAAATTTGTTTTCAGGCTGTCTAATTAATTAAAATAATATGATCCACCCCAGTCAAGATGTGGTAATGACCCGTTGGACTCAGAGTTAAACCTGGGCCAGTAGATATCAAGGCGTTGATGGGCTGAATTTTAGTGGCCAGAGGCATCTACATGTATTTCTTTGCCTAAGACCAGTTGGAGTCCCAACATGGTGACAAAGGTCTGAGGTTATCTTTATATTCTTGCTGTACTTGTGATTAGTTCTGGGGCTTGTCTAGACTCACATGGAAGAAACTAGTGACTAGTTAAGGAACTAGGAACTACTTAGAGTTTTTGGGAAATAGGAACTGAGACAGTTTTTGGTTGTTCCTTTCTAGAATTGAAAATGATTCCAAAGTCCCAGAATGACTTTCCCAATAGTTTTCTTCTCAGTGATTTTTGTTTTGTTTGTTTCATTTTGAGCACTTGAGATGTTATAACACTTGGCTGTGTGTTTTATTTCATTGAAATCAAAATTTTTATCACTTAGATCTGTAAAAGCATACCTGAAGAGATCCATTTCTGGCGTGAAAGATTCATTTTTGGCATGGGTAGGATCAGGAAATCTCTCTCAAAAGCAGCTGAAACTGTCAGAACAACTGAAATCTTAAAAAAGCATTTATGAGAGCCACTGAACTTGGGATAAGAACACCACGAATTGCTTTTGCCTGGGATTGTTCTCATTTCTCCAAGCTCCAAGTGCCAGAACTAGGGATGCGTGAGAAAAAAACCAGCTGAAAGCAATGTCTGGAAGAGACTTGAATGCCTGAAGTGTGTTCCTATCTCAACCATGGATTTACCAGAAGAGACAAAAGGTCTCCAGGTAGCTGAATCTTATCTGAGCAGTGTTTGAATGAGGAGCAAGCTATGCATTAGGTCAGAGAATTGATCTCTAGAAATCAGTCTTTAAAGGGGAAAAAAACTCTTGAGACAGATGAGGAAATGATTACTGTAGCAGAGCCAAACTTCATAGAAAGGTGGTAAAAACAGTCTGTCACTCCCAAACAACCAAAACACATCATCATCGTCATGACTTTACATAGGATCTGACCCATGTAAAGGTCAGATTTTTTTCTTCATTATATTTGTGGCTCTTATTAATTGTTAAATATTGAAAAACAAAAAAAAATGGAAATATGCAAGGAGACAAAATCTGATCCATATTTGGGACAAAAATCAGAAACTATGATTTATCCAGGTATTGGGTTTGGCACACAAAGACTTCAAAGCAGCTATTAAAATTTTTGGTTGTTGGGCTGGAAAGATGGCTTAGGAGTTAAGATTCTGCCTTGCAAGCAGAAGGACCTGAGTTCAGATCGCAGATTCCACTTAAAAACACCAGATAGAAATGGCTATGCCCTTCACTTCTGACCCTGGTAGGCAGAGCTTGGGAAATCCCAGAGTGAAGCAAAGAGGTGGGAGAAGCAATCCAGGATGATTCCTGGAGTCATTCTTTGACCTCCACAGGCTCACAAAGTGCCACACATACACACACACAAATAATTTTTTTTTTTTTAAGACAGAACCTCACTATAGCCCAAGCTGGTATCTGACTTGCAGTCCTCCTGCTTCAGAGTCTTAAGTCCTGGGAATATAAACATGCACACACTTGATGCCTCCAAGTCTGTTCCAGGTTTTATTTTCACCTATGTCTGGTATAAAGAAACAAAGCCTTGTGTAAGGAACTAGAGGAAGAATGACAGCGACTTAATATAATTCCAGCAGAGAGGAGCCTCAAGAATATGCTGGAGTTGAAATACTAAGTAGGAGGAACCATTCATAGTTTGGGGGTAGCAGAAGAAAAACACCACGGACTTGAAGAGAGGTCAGTACAGGTTGCTTAATATGAAGAAAAGACAGGAAAAAAAAAAAAAAAGAAATCACAGCTCTTGTGAGAACTTTGGGATAATATTAAGGATGCTTATACCGAGAAATAGAAAGATGAAAGGACTGAGAGAAAAGGAAGAAGATACTAGAAAAATGGTTCAAAATTCTTGAATCCGATAAAATCTCTAAATCCACGAAGCTTGATATTTTAGTTAGCTTATTATCAGAGCAACATGAACTCCAGTATAGCAATGGAGCTGGTCAGGCAGTTCAGTGAGTAAGGTACCTGCTTGCAACCCTGATGACCAAAGCTTGATCTCTGAAGCCCACATAGTGGAAGGAAAGAACTAGGTTCTGACCACTACCCACATGTGCTATGGCATGCATGGACGCTTTCCCTTCTCTTCCCTACCTCTCTCCCTTCATCTCTCAATAAGTAAAGTGTTAACAGTGGTAAATTTTGTGACTATCTTAACCATAGTGAATAAAACATTTAAACTAGAGGTAAAGACTTAAACTAACACTTACCAAAAAGGCACCATTAGCTAAAACAAGAATGACTAGCCACCATGCAGTTTCTACAATGACTGTAAGTGAAGATCAGAAAGATTGTAGAAGTGATAGTGAGGTTGCGTAGACACTAGAAACTTTGTGTATTGTTATGGTATGAAATGGTACAGTAACTTAACATGAGAACTTCTCTGAAAAACAAGCAAACAAACCCAAGAATGAGAATAATACTAAATATTATTGTGAAGGTTAGCTGTGATATGAAACTTAATGAAATTCAGATTCAGAGGAATGAGTTCATTATATATAAATATATAAGATATTTATATTTAAAATATAATAAAGTATATTTAAAATAAAAAATAAGTCACTATCCAGCTTCTCATAACTGTAGAGCAAATTTTCTGTGTAGAAATCAGTCTCTAAGTATGTAACAGTTTAGTGTACTTATTGTCTTGGTTGTAATTAATATGTGATTTTTCACTGAGGAAATATTTATATACCTGGACTTTAAAATAATGAGCACAGGGAAGGGAAGGAGGAAGGAAGGCAAGGAGCATGTATGTAAAAATGTAAATTTAGTAAATTTATTTTAAAAAAGAATCTAAAATAAAAACGAAATTAAAAAGGTATTCCTAATATAAAAAATAAAAGGAGCATGTTATTTTTAATTAAAAAATTAAAAAAGCTTTGTTTTTTAAAATATTGCATGATATTGGGCCAGTGAGATGGCTCAGCAGGAAGAGGTGTTTGCCCACCGTCATGGTGTCAGTGTGAGTTGTCCCCTCTCAGGCGCATGTGTTGAAATCCTTGGTTGTTGTGTGGGAAGATTCTGGCACCTTTAGGAGGTGGAACCTTGCTGGAGGAAGGCATGTCACAGGGGTGGGCCTTAGGTTGGTTAGCACCGCCCTGCTTCCAGAAGAAGTTGTCCTGTGCCGTTCACAGCTTTGCTCTCAGCCTCCGTGATGGGTGTGACCCAAGCCTCTCCAGCTTCTATTGCCAGCCTCGCTGTTTCCACCACAATGGATGGCTCTCCCCTCTGGAACCAAAAGCTGCTTGAGCTCAACCAGAGCTCACAGCAGCAGAAAGAGTAACCAGTACACACACCAAACTTGATTACATGGGTTTGATCCCCGGAACCCACATGATGGAAGGAGAGAACTCTATTTTTCCAAGTTGTTCTCTAACCTGTACATGTACTGTGATCTCTCTCTCTCTCTCTCTCTCACACACACACATACACATGATAAGTGTAATTTTTCAAAAATTAAGGCCTGTCATACATTTCCTTATGGAGTATAATTTCCTTAATTATGGTGTCAAAGGGAAAAAAAGCTAGGAATTCAGAGTTGCTTCCATATTAGAACCCAAAAAGCAAGGGAGACTTCAGCTGGTACACTGGAGTCCTGCCTGGAGCAGTAACTTGTGCACTTTGGTGGCTTTCTGGGAGTGCTGCTGCTTTCTTGGGTTGTTTGGTCCGCAGTTGGCATTCATTGATCAGTGAGTCATTCAGGCTCAAACCCACCGACAGCAATGAATGTTGAGTGCAGCCATTAGTGTTTCCAGCTGGTGGGATTGCCTTGCCCTCCCTACCTCACGGCTCTTCTTTCTACATTGTTTCTTTGAAATAAGTTTGTGTGTTAGTAACCATCCATATGGGTGAAGGACTCACATAATTGTGGATAACCTGGACTCTAAAGCCAAGGGCTTTTTAAAAGATGGAAACCTATGAGAGGGAAGAGACTCCAGGGAAACTTGCAGCTGTGATCACCATGGCAGCATAGATACAGGGGTGTACTGGTGTCTCTAAACCAGAGCTCAGAGATCTTGTTTTGTCCGATTTCAAACTGAGAAACGTAAGTGCTTTTTAAGGTAAATTAGATTGTTTGGCGCTAAAAAATAGCTTATATATAGCAAGCATTTGCTATGTGCTAGGAATGGTTTAGAGCATCCCTGTATATCATTCATTAAGTCTCAAAACTATGACAGATAGGCTCTCTTATCCTCCTTTCATACTCAAAAACCGACACTTGCTCAGAAATGTATAGCTGGAAGGTTGAACCAAAATTGATTCCAGAGCTTACTGACTTACTGTTGTGTCTTTTTTCTTGAATTAGTAGCTTTAGGTAATATGATCTAGTTAGGAGCTGGGTGTCCGGCAAGGGGGTGGAGATAAGCACAGGCTCTTGCTAACACACTTGAGTTCAGTTGGAAGTAGAATATGATGAACAGCGAGCATATTGAGCAGTTTTGTGTTCCTTTTGCTAATGAAATACTATGAGGGGACATGGGAGAAACAAAATGAAGTATTTGACAAGGTTTCTTTCCAATACAAAATAATTTTGTGCATGCGTGTGCATACGTGTGTATGTGTGTGTGTGCGTACGCGTGTGTGTGTGTAGATATGTGAGGGGGGGTATAAAGGAGGGCAACTTCAGGAATCACCCTGGATTGCTCTGCCTCCTTTTTGTCTTGCTCTGGGGCTGCCCAGCTCATCCTCCAGGGAAGTGCAGACCTCCACCTTTTCTGACCTGTGCTGTTGCATGTGATCTCCGTTCCAAACTCAGGTCCTTTTTGCCTGCGCGGCAAAGACTTAACCCCTGAGTCAGCACTCCAGTCCAAACATTTTGGTTTTCACGAGAATGGCACATTTCTGGGAGACATTTAGGTATTTTGGGTTTTTTGTGGCACTTGCCCTAACTTGTTAAAATGAAACATATGCTTGGTAAAACACAACCAGAAATAAGAAACAGTGGGCAACATGAATAGGTGGGAACTTTAAAAAATCCCTGGATCCCCAGCCACAGAACTGTTTCAATGTTGTCCGTGTGAAGACGCAGCCTGCTCCTTTGCTCCAGGAAGCGGCCCGCTGTGTGTAAGGATCCCAAGGTACAATCAACGGTCGGTGGTTCTTTTAAATCCCAAACTCACCGACAGCGTTGAATGTCCCTTGGAATCCTCTCAAGGCTGGCTGGGTGGCCTTTTTTTCTGTCTGTACCTGTGTTCCAAGGACCAGTGGGCGGCTGCTGATGGAGGCTGCCACATTCTTTTCCAGGTTTCTAGTCAGCAGTACTTGAACTGTGGAATCGGTTTGTGTGCAGCGGAGCAGTTGTGAACTGCAGGACGGTGCGATTGCTGACTCAATGGGTATCTGAGAAAATGCTTTCAGTGGTGTTACTGTGTCATTCTGAAAATGCCAAATTCTCAATTTTACAGTACTATTTTAATAATTTTACAGTACTATTTTAATAATTAGCAAGGATAAGAAAAAACTAAATACTCTGATTTGGGATTTGTACATTTCATCCCAAACTACATTTTCCTGAGAAAACTGGAAGACAGATTTACCCAGAGTTAACGTAGCATGAAAACAAAGATTTCAGGGCAGAACTTGGATGTCAGAATCTGATCCCAGTGCTCACTTGTCTATCACTATCTCCCACCAAACTTCCTGTTCGTATCTGTAGGTAGATTTCTCATTGCAACTAAATCAAATGTGGATTTTCTCTTACTTACCTAGAATAATAGCAAGTAGGTCTAAAGACAAAATACTGTACAGGAAAAGATGAAAAATCTCCCTAGCTATGAATCATGGGTTGCTAAATAACCACAATCCATGATTTCTTTTCCATATTGATAAAGCAAAATGTAAGATATTATATGGAAAGACCATTTTCTTTTTCAGTAAGAATGCAAAGAGCAGTTAAAATGCCACGAGATGGTCTGTGTTTTGACTGAAGACGTCAATATCATAGTTTATGGTGGATATTTTGATTATTTATTGAGTATCTTTGTTAAAAATGTGGAAAGCATGTTAATATGTTGATCTTATTAGAGGATGGAATGTATAATAGGAGAGAGCTGGAGGTGGTCAGTAGGAACAGGGTTCGCAAAGCTGCTGGCTGAACTGAGGTTAATGTCTAATTAAGCATGTTTGCCTTAGGTTTGACTATTAAAGGCTGGCTGTTCTCATTCATTTTTAAAACGGACAAATAGTACAAATTAAGAAAAAAGACAAGCACTGAAAATTTGGTTCAGGTGCAGACTCTTCATTTTATGCCACTTTATTTCATACTCCATCTGAACTCTGCAATTCAGGAATTTTGCTGAGGCTTTGTGGTTAGGCCGGTAAACAGAAACCAAAAGAATTGAACAGTTATTAACTATGTAGTGTTTTTAAAACTAGCAGATTTGTTTTAAACAGCTTCCCCCTTTTTTGATAACGTGAGCAGATATCAGCTCTTATACTGTTTGAGTAGATTCTTGGACTTCATAAGAGTAGTGATTTCTACCACCCCAAATTATATAATACTTAAAAAGTACTGTTTCTTAAATTTATGGAACTGAAGAGGAATCCTGCTCATAACCTTGTAAAGCTATATATAACAAGAGGAAAAGACAGGTTTCTGGATGCTGCAGATGTATTGTCTGCTGTATTTGAGATCATTTGCTTGGTCATGCTTTTTACCTTGCTTTAGGCCCTTAATTTTATTTTATCAGGTACATTTAAATTGTACTTTGAGTCTTTTAAATGAATTTTAACGTGGGATTTGTGTGAAAATAAGAGCTAAAGGGTTGAAAAGATTAAGAGTCAACTTAGCTAACAATTATATAACTGAACATTAAATAAACCTTAATGTTTTCGTCTTAATTTAAACTGGTTTTGGGCTGGAGAGATGATCAGGGGCTAAGCTTCTGCCTCAAAAGCAGAAGGTCTTGAGTTTGGATTCTAGATTCCATGTAAAAACTATCCTGGAAGGTGGGACCTGGGAAACCCCAGAACAAAGAAAGAGTACTTGGTAAGGCAGTCCAGGGTAGTTCCCAAAGTCACTCTTGGGCCTCCACAGGCACACACAGTAGTCCCCTCTGATACACACACACACACACACACACACACACACACACACACACACACACACACACACACACACGAGCACACACACACGAGCACACAAAAATAAAAATTAAAAATTATAAAACCCAGAAAAATATATAGTAAAAAAATTTAAGGGTTTGTCAGAACCTATCATGCCATTTCTCTATCATTCCACCTACCTCTTTTCTTTTTCCACAGATGCTGAAATATTGAAACCCATATTTTTCCAACTTGGGGATATAAATTTTTCATAGTCCTTGGGCCCTTGGAGAAATAAGAAGCATAAACTCAATAAAACAGTATAGTTGAGTGATTAATAATAAATTTTACTAAAGAAAGAAAGATACTCCAGTAAAGGGGGAAGACCATTCATAGCAAAGTTTTAGGGGCAGAAGCGTTTGGATAATGGAGAAGCAGGGATGATAACTTCTCACCGTCATTTAACTACTGTTTAAAATATGGGACAAATAGCATTGTGTATACAGCGGTGTAAGTCAAATGTAATTATATATGCGAACATGGAATGTGTGAAGTGTTCTTGCTTAAATTCTAAAATAGAATAAATGAAGTACCTTATCACAATAAAATTGAATGATTCTTTGACTTTTTTCCTTTTGAAATGACTGTTGCTTAAATTTTTCATGTATGAAATATTTGCAGAAGCAGTATTCTAGCATAGTAAAGAGTACAGGCTTTAGATTTAGAGCAGCTATTTTCTACAGTTAGGCAAACTGCTTATCCTCTCTGTTTCCTTATCTATAAACTGGAGATAATGATAGTGTGTGTCTTATAGGATGGTCAGGGGTGCTAAAGTGTTAATAGCACTCAGTATTTTCATATTATTTGAAAATTATTTCGGTTGTTGAAATCAGTTGTAACCACCCTTATATGTTGCTAAATAAAATTGCTTGTTTTGCCTGAATTTGTCTTTTAACCCACATGCATTAATGTAAAACCCTGTTCATCTATAATTGAAATACCCTCTGACAAACTATTGCATTATGTATGTTTTAAAGATAACTTTGAAATTATTGCTTCCCCACTTTCTTTGTGAGACTTACCTTTTCATGAACTTCTTTTTCCTCTCTTTGTAAAAAAAAAAGAGTATTGGCACCTATTTAATTTTGAGAGGTAAGTTAGATAACATAATTTAAAACTGACCGCAAAGGTGTAGATTCTCTTCCTAAACATGTTCATATAAATACAAAATTTTGAAGGCAAATTCAGTTATGGAATTTAGGAAAGCATCCATCTTCTCACTGACAGTATTGAGTTCTGTTGATCCCTTTGAAAGACCTGAGATCCGAGGTTGGCGAAGGCTGCCTGCCAGCAGTTGTGCCGTCCCGTTGCTATCGGCCATTCTTTCCTTTCTCTGTTTTAAAATGGTGGTCACTGGAAAAGTAAGGTAGACATCATCAAGTTCTGTGCTAATTGCAGACACTTGTCATTAATTAGACTGCTTTTCCTTCTGTAGTTACAACTCGTAAAAGAAGTTGCCAAATGAAAAATTACACAAATATTTGAATGAATTTACTTTGCAAGTTTCTCACCTCCTTTCACTCCCCCAGCATCCATTTGTTTGGAACTGATCGGTGAGTATTAATTCTGGCTCTAAATAAAGAAGTGTTACTTGAAGGTAATGCTCAGAAAAGAGCCTTCTTAATGCTGAGAGAAAAGAGTTGTTTTGTTGATTGTTTATTCTTAGGTTTAATCTACTTGTCATTTTGCCAAACCAAAGGTTAAGATACTAGAAATTTAAACTCATTAAGTTAACAACAGTTTACAATTTGATAGGACAACTTGATACTAAGTTAATATATTTGAGATGAATCTAGATGGTAAAAGGAAGTGTGAGATGGCAAATTGACTCAGTATTAAAGGCAGTTTGTTCTTCAAATGGGACACATACTTCAACACTTTCAAAATACTCTAAGGACCACTTGAATTTTTCCATCCTATAGTTAGTGATTTTGTATATTGGAGATTTTTTTTTTAGATTTTACTAGGAGCACAATAAAATTTCCATTATAAATTAATTTTCAGGTTATCTGTAATTAAATGAAAAATGCTTCTAAGTAACTATTCCAGATATCCTTCAGTTGAGCTGAGTAGATAAATGAGTTAGGAGTATAAAGTCATGAAAGAAACTGGAACCAAAATTATCAATAGCTGCTACACGTGGGAATTAATTGAGCTGATGAGGATCTTAAGTTTTATTACAATATATAAAGATTCTTTAAAGCCAACAAGCTTGTGTTTTACAGCAACCAGTTAATGAAGTAAATGAAAATAGAAATAAAGGGATTAATTTTATTTTTCCTTTTTTATAGTGATGAGACCTTGATGGTGTATCAGTGATGTAAGAATAACAAGTTCTCCCTCTGACTCATTTTAGTTCATTAGGTTCAATTTAGCACATACTGCTTTTGAAGTTGTTTCAAGTTTGTTATTGTGTGAAATAGGCTAAAGCTCTGTTTTAAGGTATAATAAAGTTATAAGGAAGTTGATATGTTTATTCTAGGGTTATTTTTAGTTACAGGAAAATTTTTTTTTTATGTTTCTTGGCTATTTCCAACATAGAATTTAAGTTCTGTAACATATGTAGTTTTAATTCTTTTCTATTATCTATCATCTTACCCATTAGCTATATATTCACCTATCATCTTTCCTATGTATCTATATATATGGGCATGTATGTGAAGGTCAGAGGACAGCCTTGGAGAGATTAATTCTCTCCCCCTCTGTGACCTCAGGTTGTCTGGCTTGGTGGCAATCACTTACTTGCTGAGCCATTCCTCTGGCCCTCTTGCCTGCCTGCCTGCCTGCCTGCCTGCCTGCCTGCCTGTCTCCCTCTATCCCTCCCTCCCTCTGTCCCTCCCTCCCTTCTTTTCTTAATGTACCTTAGCTAGAAAAGCTATGTATACTGAGATTGACTTCATTTTTCTATAGGTGATATAATACTGTACTGGTTGCTTATGATATTAATACTTAATGCATTTAGACTTATGTCTTCATTGCTAACATGAAGCTGGAGAATACTGATTTTGAATAAGAAGGTAAAGGTTCTAGGTTGAGAGAATAGAAAATGTATAGTTTTATACGTTTGCAAATTTTTGTATCAAATTTCATTTAGTTCAATGTATTATTACTGTTTATGTGTGTGTGTGAGAGAGAGAGAGAGAGAGAGAGAGAGAGAGAGAGAGAGAGAGATACATATGCATGCCATTGAGTGTGTCTGGAAGCCAGAGCAAAACTTTATGGAGTTGATTCTTTTCATCCATCTTTATATGGGTTCCTTGGATTAAAATCTGGTTGTCAGACTGACATGGCAAGTGCCTGTGGCTATTGAATCATTTCTCTGGCCCTAATTTTATTTTGAAGTACTGAGGATTTGAACCTCAGGGCCTTGTGTATGCTAGGCAACTGTTCTACTGTTGTACTAAGTCCTTAGCTCCTTTTTTGTTAAAAATTTCTGTATTGAATCAGTGTCTTTTAAGTCCTAAATTACTTAGGCTTGCTTTCAGCTTGTTGTATAGCAGGCCTCAAACCTGTGATGTCCTGTTTTCCATCTTTCTTGTGAATAGTATTAGTAGCAGGGTGAAAGAGGATGGCTCGTGGATGAAAGTGCTTGCTACGCAACTCAATTTCAGTCCCTAGAACCCATGTAAAATACTGGATCCTAAGAGGGAAAGGTGGCATCATCCTAGCGCTCTTACAGCAAGGTGGGAGGAGGATCAGCCAGAACCTCATATACACAGCTTACTACTGGAAATAATGAGAGAGAGACTTTGCCTTGAAAACAAGGTAGAAAAAGAGAACTGATTCCTGGAAAGTTGTTCTGACTGCCACACGTGTGACTTGGCACACATGTCTGGACGTACATACACATGCATACAAATACATCTCAGGAAAGTGTTAGTTTTGGGAAATGTAACTTGCTCTAGCAGTAAAAATTTCTATGGGTGGAGGGAAGGAGGTGAACAGGGTACCTATTAAGCTTTTATGATTGGGGAAAAATAAATAAATATAAAAAAAAGATTTCTATGTACCTCAAACTTAGTATCAAATTCTGTAGGAGTAGGAGATGTATGTATATATTACACAGATGATTCTCATGTAGACATTTCATGGACATTTAGGATTATCTATCTGATTTAGGCTAAAGATTCTTAATTTACCAGATAGAACACAGAAGGGAAATGAAGAAACCAAGTCACATGGCAAGGTCAGAATGGAATTCCTTGTCTCTGTATGTGGGTTTACTGATTAAACACTTCCTTTCCATCCTGTAAAAGTGTGTTTTTTGTAGAAGTTTGATGGTGTTCTACTGGCAAAGTACATTGTCTTCAGGTCAATCTGCCCTACAGGTCAGGCATCTTAGCCTTAGGGATGTACCCAGAGCTCGGGCACACGGAGTATTGACTTGGATTTGGTATGCTTTCCTGAAGCATTTGACTAAGTTAGTAATGCTGAATGGTGTTGGCTTTAAAACTGTCCATGGTATGAAATGAGAAATAGCTGTTAAGTGATCAAATCTCTGTGTCAGTCCTCGAGGCTCTAACATTTATCAGCTGCTGCCACATTCTACTACTGTTCTCTAATCAAATGTGACTGACGACCACTGGACGGAAGAGACTTGCAGAACTGCTGCTGCTCTTGGGAGAAATTTATTTTAATTGCCAGTGAGAAGATAGGAATGATTTTAATAAAGATCAAGACTCTCCAGATCCATTCAGTGTGGCACCTGGCCAAGTGTCCATCCTTGGGAGAGAGTTGGTGTCAGCTGCTACCTTGTGACTTAAAGGTTTTTCAAAAAAGCCACAGGCATTAGAGAAGTCTTTCCTGTGTTGGCAGGCAAGGGTGGCACCAGGAATCAGGCCTGACACATGTCATCAGCCTGGGAAGATTGGGGTTTGGACACTAATGATGGCTCTTGTCAAGGCTTAGTGTGATAAAAACTGGGAGGACTCAGACTGGTACTTCATTTGCATAGGAGAGGAATTACAGCGTAGAGAACACCTGCCAAGTGTTTCACTGTCCTGGCCTGTATGTCAGTGATCCGTCCCTAATTCTGGGTTCCTGTCACTCCTTTTAATGGATAGTGGTAGAGATACTGGATATAAGGAATGCAGGCAGCGTGGTTATAGTTAGCACACCTTCCTTTTTGCCTATTTTTGTGCTGTCCATATAGTAGTAGCGAAGTCCTGTTGCCTGTACTGTAGGCTAGTGTTTTGTCTATATCTAAAGGCATTTTTGTCTCAAAATTCAGGCAAGTGATGTTACCTCAGTTTCTCACCTGCAAAATAGAGGTTAGCAATTAATTTTACTTACCACACAGTTTTCCTGAGGGTTAGATATCTGTAATACAAAAACTTGTGGCATATA
The DNA here is from genome assembly GCA_023101885.1 of Typhlomys cinereus. Lineage (NCBI taxonomy): Eukaryota > Metazoa > Chordata > Mammalia > Rodentia > Platacanthomyidae > Typhlomys > Typhlomys cinereus. The sequence continues at coordinate 3,592,740 of JALPQD010000081.1, read as the reverse complement.
ACAGCCGGATTTTAGTAAGTAGTACTATGTGGCCAAATTTTTTTCTTACAGGGAAAGAGCTTCTAAACAGTTATCTTCATAGAGGGATTGTGATGTTTAAAGAAAAGCAAAATCAACAAAACCCCCATAAAATTGAAGTCAGGAGACTCAATCTTAGCTATGATGTATGTTATTTCAATTTCCATACTCACATAAAGATTCATGTTATCAACCAGAAACTAAACATTATCTGTAAGATCTTGCCATTTAGACAGTTATCTGCAGAGCAGTGGTCCTTCACGCTATGCGAAGAAATTAAAATTGATGAATTTAAAAATATTTTAATTTGTTTAAAAAATTTTAAAGGACTGGCAGCATAGCTTGGTTGGAGCCCTAGGTTTGATTCCCCAGAACACAAAAATAAATAAAAATTGGTAAGTCCATTGCATAGTCATGTAAGTTCCTTCCCCACCCTCAGTGCAGAGGAGTGAACCCGGAGCAAGTACCCTACTTCCGAGCTGTGCATAGTTCTGTCCAAGAAGCATTGTATTAAAAAAAAATCACAAAACAAATATTTTGGTTAGAGTTGTGGCCCACTGGTAAAGTGCTTGTCTACATATAGTACATGAAATGTCCCGGGTCTGAGGAGTGTAGCAGTACAAAGTATATAATCAGACGACAGAAATGCATGTGTATGTTTTTAAGACTAAAAGCTGGGGTTGGAGAGGTGGCTCAGAGGTTAAGCCTCCACCTTGCAGGCGGAAGGTCCTGAGTTCGGATCCTAGACCCCATGTATAGATGCCAGGTGGAAGCGGGGGCAGCCTGCAGTTTCTGGTCCTGGTAGGGCGGAGCCTATGAATCCCAGGGCAGAGGAAGAGGTGGAGGTGGTCCATGGTGGTTCCCGAATTCGCCCGTGGTTCTACACGCGCGCGCACGCACGCACGCACGCACGCACACAATTGAATAAATAAATTTAAAAAGTTAAAAAAAAAAAAGACTAAAAGCTGGAACTCAGCTAAACTGGCTGATCAGCAAGTCCCTGGGCTCCTTTCTGTTTCCCCAGCACTGGGATTACAATCATGTGCTTCCACGCCCTGCCTTTTACACAGGTCCTGGGAATCCAACTCAGCCCTTCTAGCTTGTGCGACAAGTACTTGTACTGAGAGATTTCCCTGCCTCTAAAACATAACGTTTTTGAAAATAATTTTCAGGATGCTTTTTTGTTTTATATTTTTGCATATCTCTTTAAAATGTCTATCTTCTAAATTTCCAAGCCTATCTTTGTCTATTACAATATGTTATTTTCGTTGAAATATATAAAATTCCATCTTTAAATCAACATATTAAGAAAAAATAATTGTGTGTATAAACTTTGACATTTTATCATACCCATATCTCAATACTTCAAAGTTTCATAAAAGCTTTCTGTGTGGAATTTGAAACTGTATCAGGGAACTTTATGTGCTCTGCTTTATTAAAGACCATGGCATGGATCTTTTACTTAGGCATGAGTTTTTGCAATTTTCATGTTATCATCTGGGACACAAATGTTACCTGAGTTATACAGGTTTTCTAAATATTGACACATTTCATTATATATTATCAAAATAGCAGTTTCATTAATAGTACCACTCATCAGAGAAACTTTTTTAAATATTGGGAAACAGTGAAACTCATGGTAGCAGACAAAAAATTCCATATTTTGCTTAAAAGTTCAAATCTTAATATTGGCAATGATATCAACTGTTGTTTTTGTTTTTTCCTTTTTTTCTGTCTCTGTTTCCCTTTCCTTCTCTCTCTCATCTTTCCTCTCTTCCCTTCCTTCTTTCCTCATGTGAATATGCATGTATATTTGTTTGTATGTGCATGTGTGTAGAAGCCAGATGTCAACATTAGGTGTCTGTCTTCCTCTTCACCTTACTTTTTGAGATAGATCTCTCAGTGAATCTGGATCCCAGTGATATCCAGGATTTTGCTGTCCAGAAGTTTTAGTGTACCATTTTTGGAGATAGGTACTCATTCTGTAGACCAGGCCAGCCTGGAACTTGCTGTGTAGCCCAGGTTGATCTTGAGCTCATATTGGTTCTCTTTGCCTATCTTCCAAGTGCTGGATTACAATCATGTACCCCCCATATTTAGTAAGTATTTTTCTTAAGATAGCATGCTTTGTTAATTTTTAAGTATGTTTATGTGTGTGGTGTATGTGCATCTATATGTATATGTATATTCATAATGTGTATGGGCATATTTGTGTATGCATGCCTTCATGTGTAAGTCCAAAGTTAATGTTGATGTCGCCACCAATCACTTTCCACCTCATTGATTGAAGCCAGATCTCTTGCTGAACCTGGACTTGCTGGTTGTGACTAGTCTGGCTAGCCAGCTTGCTCTGCAAAGTCCATCTCTACCTTCCAAGTAATTCCACACCCACCCAACATTTATGTGGGGGAATGGGATCCTTAACTAATAGTCTTCACACTTGTGTAGCAAGTAGTTTGCCCGCTGAACCATCTCTCCAGTTACATGTCGTTAAATTTTAAGAAAAAAATTTTCAAATACCTAAGTCTAGCTTACCCTAATTTATCTGTTGTTTCCTCAGGTAAAATGATAGCTAGTTTGTGCACAAACTGACTAGTTCAGCTATTGCCCAAACAATAGCTCACCTATTCCTCCCTCCCCCAAGGTGTGCATATTGTTTTATGTGTGCTTCCTATTTTGCCACGCACAATATTACATGGCTCAAAGTTTAATTAAGTCTATAAATCTTACTGCTTTGTTTTGACATAGTGGTCACAGGGGTTTAACCCAGAGTACTACACATGCTAGGTAAAGTGTTCTGCCATTAAGTTATATCCCAGCCTTACAAAGTACGTTCTTTTTCTTTTTAATGTTTTTTGTTTTGTTTATTTTTTGTGTGACTTTGAATGTACATGTGTGCAAGTGAAAGCCAGAGGTTGACCTTGGGTATCTTCTTAATCCCTATCCACCTTATATATGGGGGAAGGTCTCACTGGAATTTAGAGCTTGCTGGTGCAACTAGTGTAACTGGACACCTTTTTCAAGGGATCTCTTGTCTCTGCTCTGGAGTGCTAGGATTGTAGGCCCCTCCCAGCATTTATATGGGTGCTGGGTATCTGAACTTTCAGTTCTCATTTTTGTATGCAAAGTGCTTCACCTACTAAGCCGTTTCTCCAGCCCCTCAAGGACATTCCTAAATGAAATTTGAGTGGAACGTGTGGCAGCATTGAATACAGTGACTATCATATCTCTGCTGCTTCTTGATTGATGTCAAGGTTGGTAGTTTAACTCATCATTGGCTTTGTAGCATCAGTGCCAATGCAGCGAAAGGAGAATATAGTGAAAAATACAAATCATCAAGAAATAGTTTTGATTTTCTAGACTTGGGAAACATCTTGACCATATACTGAGAACCATTGCTGTGGAGCCCAAACATTAGGATACTTGTAAATAAATGGGGATCCTTCTCTAGTCCTTCTGAGCTAAGACTTATGCTGTAGTAAATAACCCCTGGTATATTGTTTTGGTTTCTTTCCAGGGGTTAGCTTAGTGTTTAGGGTCAAGTTTACTTGTATATCGTAGTGTAATCATTGCAAGTTGCCTAAGTGCGTAAATTGGCAACTTGTTTTTCTTTTATATCTGTACTTTTCAAACTCAGTATTTATGTTCTCAAATTAAAGCCACATGTTTTCATAGTAATCTTTCTGCCTAAAGTTATCTTGTAATAATTAGTCCATTAAATTTTTTTAACAGGTATTGTTGTGTGAGTTTTATTTTTGATGTGGGGAGAAGTAAATATGTGATATTTACTCTTATTGAATATAAGCAGTTAATATGGCATATTATGCATCATTCGCAGGAGTTGATAGCCTGATTTTAGCTCTAGTATTTAATATTTATCAGAAATATTTTTTTCTTGACTATATTTTCAGCATCATGATTTTATATGCATATATAAATATACCAATACATGTATATATAAACATATAGTAAACAAATAGTTACAATTTGTATCTCATTTACTTTTGAAATGTGAATAATCATTGTATAAAAACTTGCTACTTGGAAGAATGTGCTGAGGGCATTGTAGGAAGGATACCCATTGAGAGACAGAAAAGATATACAGTTCTTCCCCTCTACCTGGTTTCAAGTTTTCACTCTAGATGCTAGTGATGCATTATGGCCAGTCTCTTACATAGATATTTTTCTTTAAATAATTTCATATAAGCTTTATAAAAAAATCAAGCTGTTATCATAATTGGTTGCCTTAGCATGTGTTTTAGTTTTACAGTGCTGGGGATCACACCAATGACTTGCTATGGGCTACCACTAACCTACATCCCTAGCTCAATCACTGTTTATTTTGGAGACCTGTATAATCACCTAAGATTTTCTCCTTTTCAGAATGAATTGAGAGGGAAGAGAGCTTACAGAATTACATAGGACAATGGAAACAGGAGCTCTAGCTTTTCTCCATAGGAGCTTCATAAACCCCTCCATTTGTGTTTGTCACAGATGTAAAAAAAAAAAATCAGCTCTTAGAACTGAACCTTTTCCCTTTGGGCCTTCTTACTATCTTCTCAAATTTATTTCATCAATGGAGTCTTAGCAAGGCTATGTGAAAGCAAGCATTAAAGGAATTCATCTCAAAATTCTCTTTTAGGGATATTTGATTATACAAATGAACTAGTGAAACTTTTGCCTGGTGGAAGAATAATTATGCTATTCTAGAGATGGAGATGGGCAAGAAGCATTTCTCTTAAATAACAGCTTTAAGTCCATAAATCTCAATTGAAGGGAATAGGTGATAATGAGGGAATTGCAGAATAAGCTGATGACTAGGAGGAGGTCTTTGATTTGTATGTACAGAAGCTAAGATTTTGCACAGATTTGGCTCATGTGTGAAAGGTTGTGAACTTTCAGGAAAATGCCTGCTAAATAGCACATTTGATAAATGTTTGTAGCAAGCACAAGGACTTGGTTCATTCCCCAGAACCTATGTGGAAAAACAAAAAACAAACTGATAATGGAGAGATGTCTTGGTGGTTACAGCGCTTGCTGTACAAACAAGAAGATCAGTGCTCTGATCCACGCAACTCTTGCACATGTCAGGAGGGCATGGTATCCCTTCTGTAATTCCAACCTCAGAAGGTGGAGACAAGGAATCCTCGGGGTGAGACTAGCTAGCCGTATTGGTGTGCTCTGAATTTCATTAAGAGATCCTGCCTCAAAGAATAAGGTGGAATAACAGTTGGAAAAGATTCCCAACATTGACTAGACTTCCATATGCACGCACACATTCATTTCCCCATGTACATGTGAAAACCAAGCGTCCATTTTAATGGTTCTGTCTTTCCTAAGTACTTTCCATGTATTTGATAGTGTGAAAAAATCTTTTGTAATATGGTTACTGTCTCATTTTTTATTTGTGCTTATGTCAAGGAACTTGTTTAAATACTGAGGGCTCCAGTAGGAAAAGCTCCTTCTTTCTAGTTTCTGAAAGTTACCTAGCATTCAATGTCAGATTATAAATATGAAAGTAATTATAACTTTTTAACGGACTCGTTATTGACACAAATGATAATTGCTACTTTGAGAATCCCCCCCCCAGTGCAGTCTATTTTATCCTAGGCTGGTCTCTAGCTTGCTATGTAGTCAAGAAAGACAATTGAACTTCTTATTCTCTTGTTTACGCTTCCTGGTGCAGTGCTGGAATTGCGGGTATGTGTCCACCATAACTGGCTGGGGTTCTAGCCTAGAGCTTCATGTATGCAAGGCAAGCACTTTACTTACTGAGCCACATACCTGCCTCTTATCCCCTGCCCCCTTTTCCAAGCAGAAGGAGAATCTTTTTCTTGGCACAGTCAGTCATTCCTTATTAAATTGATGGAGTGAAACGTATCTTTTTAAAAATAGTAAATTCTGTTTTCTCCCAAATTAGTTTCACTGTAGCATTTGAGGCCAGTAGGTCAGTCAGCAAATTAGGACCACTTGGTTTTAAACCATTTAGTGACGTCTAAAAAACCACTGCAGCTCTTCCAACCATTCAGCCTGACTGATTCACCTCATCAGCTAATGAACATAAAAAGTATGATCCTTTTCAAAATGAATTTGCCAAAAATGAGAAAGAGCTAACAAAATTACAAAAGACAATGGATGCTGGAGCCCTAGATTTTCTCTGTAAGGGCTGTGCAAACACCCTTCTTGTGCAGATCTTGTGCACTTGTCACAGGTCTGGTTTCTTGCTAAATAATGAGTTTTTTCACAACTCATTTTTAGACCCTTTAATAAAAAAGCAAAGTAATAAGGAGGTAGAGCAATTCAGGATGATTCTCAATGTCACCCTTGGACCTCCACAGGCACATACTCTCAAGTGCCCCCTTCCCACATACATGTATACATATGCATGTGCACGCACACACATACATGCATACCAGAAAAAAATCTTAGAATTAGCATTGGGGATTTAGCTGAGTAGCAGAGTGCTTGAACAAAATCCTGGATTTAGTCTTTAGCACCAGAAAAAGAAATCTTAGAATTATCTCTAATATTTATTTGTTCTTTGAAGTAGACTCTTAACTATTTTAGCCCTTGTTGACCACCAATTTGCCTTTGAAATGCTGAGATTACAGACACGCTGCACCACACATGGCTGGGAGCATTTTCTTAATGACTTGGCAATATGAGTTTATTCTTTACAGCAGTCTGGAATGAAATATTTCCCTGAGGCATGTTAAAGGGCTATTTGTAGGCCATCTCTTTTTAAAAGGCAAGAAATTCTTTCTTCAAACCATGTCAAAATCCATGCCAACTTGGTACAGAGCCCTTACCAGAGTAATGATGTAAGAATTTGAAAGAGTACTTAAGTGCAGCTGCCAGAGCTCAGCGTTTAATTTTAACACTGTTTGCCAGAATCCACACAGATCTTTTGTTCATGGAAGTAAGGGAGGTAAAGGGTCAATACTAGATAGATACACTGGTTTCCAGGGTAATGCTATTTTGCCTCAACATACTTCTGAGCATTTCCCCTATTCTGAAGAATTTATTCTCCTGGGTAGATTCTTCAGACTAGTGACACAGAGTGGTAGTTCACATCTTGCTAATTGTACTTTGCAAGGGAACCCTTCTTATTGCATGAGTGTATTCAGGCAGTTCATGTGCTACATTCCATTCACTTGTCAAGTCTTAGAACACAAGTCTTAGACACGTACCTGTTTGAGTTTGCAGCCACACATACATATGGCAAGAGCATACTTCCCCCCTCTGGCTTGTCTTAGAGAAAGCTTGAAGCCAAGGAAACAAATCCAGATGATTTGAACTGAATCTGAATTCTGCTGTTCAGAATTCTTGATAAGTCTTCATTTGCACCAGACTTAGTACCCATTCTTGCCACCTAATTTTTTTTTTTTATGACCAAAGCATTTTCCCCTTTGACTGAGCAGAAAGAACTACATGTGGACATCTATTGGGTGCACCATGTCATTTGAGAACAATAATAGTAGGAATGCCTATGTCGAGGAGAGCAGCTTTGATGCTTGGAGTAAGTCTTGGTGGGAACATGTGCACCCGCAGCTGCAGTTCCTCAGCTGTACCTGAGGAAGTAAAAGAGGTGCACATATACATGCCAGGTTGCCAGGTTTGCAAGCAGATGCCTTACCCACTGAACTGTCTCACCTGTCCCTGGTTAAATTTTAAATAGAACTCTTTGGTATAAACATAAATTAACCATTGTGGGGGTCTCTGGGACCTAAAAGTACCTTGCATTAGAGGAAAGTAATTCTTAACACTATACCATGTGCTAGATGCTAAGGATGAATTTAGTTAGACCCTTCCTAAGAATCCATAGTCTAGAGGGAGACAGTGACTCTGAAGCAGAATATTATAATGCACTGATTTTTATTCGTTGCTTATACAGTTTTATTATGTTGTTTGTGTTCCTAAGTCGTCTGTAGTCAGTCCATAAGATTGACTATTGACCACTTAAGAATAAGCACGAGATTTCCTTTCAGTTCCAAAGTGTGCTAACTTGCTTGTGTCTTTGCCTTTTTGCTATCTTTTCCAACTTACCCTGGATTGATTTATAGGTGCCAGAATTTACAAAACCACTGTAATGCATGAAGAGTTTTCTAAGACATCTTCCAAAACTGATCATTCTGGCCTAACTTATGTTTCTTATTTGTGAAAAAGATGTGAAGATGCACAAAGTCCTTTAGCTGTTTGGCTAGTCAGGTTCTTAAAAGGTGAGAGTAGGAAAAAATTATTTCTTTCTGCTGGAATGTTAGTCCTGCTTTATCTGATCTTGTAAACACTCTAGGCAGAGCCAGAGAGCGTATTTTCCTCATAGCTGTTTCTGGGTGGATGAAAGCACATTTACTTAGTGGTGGTGTTGTTCCAGCATTGTAATTAATTTCCTTTAGCCTGTTAGTTTGGTTGATTTTTTTCTTTCTTACATTTTTAGAAATGGTTACATGAATCTTCACTGTATTTCTTAATCGTAAGAATGTTGAACTCTATGTCCAACTCTTTTCTTTCATATGAAGTAATCTCAAACATTTGTACCACAGCTATTAAAATAACAGTAATGTTGCTTAATGTTCATGCAGTATTTTAGGTTTTATTTTTAAGGTTTCATATGTAACATAGTTACGAGAGGGCTTGTCTGGTCCGCAGAATCCAAAATGATACTTTTTTCTTTTCTGTTTTATAAGTCATACAGAGTCAGGATTAGAACTGGAGAATTACAGCTCACAATTTTCTTTATTATTATCGAAGGGAAGAGGAGGGGTATGTGTGCTGTGTGTGGAAATCAGAGGACTATTTTGTGAAGTTGGTTCTCTTTGTCCACCTTTTTATGTGTTTTGGTGATCAAATTTGTTTGTTAGGTTTGTATAGCAGACACTTTATTCACTCAGCATCTTGAGCCTTCTAATATTCTTAATCACTACACAACATTATTTCATGGTCAGTTTGACACTGAAAATGTGTTATTCCCTAAAAGTATGAGTGCCTCCTGTGGACTAGCATTATATTTAATCTCTTTACTACTTTTAAATTTTGTGGGTTTGTGAATTGGTCTCCATTTTACAAATGTGATCAATTATCAAGCATTTTGCTATGTGTGTTTTGTCTCAATGTTGACAGTTTTCTGCATAATTATCATTTTTATTTTAGAAATAAGAAAACAGAAGCAAGAAAAAAACCACTTCAGCAAGAGTCTAAGGAGGAACGCTAACTACTACATAATAATTTAGTTGGAAATACTAATTTGCTAGATTACAGTAGTGCGGTAGAAACTTGTTTCTCATCCTTAACCCTTACTTACTGTTTTTCTCACTGTGTGTGTATGTGTGTGTGTACGTGTACGTGTACATGTGCACTTGCACACAGTTCTGTATGTATGTATCTGTGTATCTATCTATGTATGTATGTGTCTCCCGCTATTGTTCTTTTTTTTTTTGAGGCAAGGTCTTTCAAGTAAACCTAAAACTTGCCATTTCTTCAATTGACAGCCTAGCAAGTCCCTGGTTTCCACCACTCACTTTACCCCGTCAAGTGTAAAGTTATAGACACATGACGACACACCCTGCATCTTACTTGAGTGGCGGAGTACTGAACTCAGATTCTCATGTTTGTTAAGCAAGCACTTTACCCTCTGGGCCCCCTTTTTTTCTTTTTTGAGGTAAGATTCCTCACTGAACTTAATGTTAACCAATTCAACTAGACTGGCTAAACCATATCTTCATCTGTTCAGCCAGGGATTAAAGGTGCATGTGACATTCACTTTTACATGGGTGCCGGGGGTCGAACTAAGGCTCTCATGCTCTGAGGCATGTACTTTACCAACTGAGTCATTTCTGCAACCCCTTTGCTTTTTCGTGTGCTCATAATAGAGAAAACTGTGATAGAAGTTAACTAATGTCTTCTGACTGAAAGGAGGTGTTGTCTAATGTTTTCCTGGAGTCAGAGCGTTTAGTTAACCTCTCTTTTATTAATGGCTTTAGCTTTTTATCAGCAATTTCATTTGCTAGTATTGCTAAATTCATCATTCTTTAAATTTATTTTTCATATTCCCAGTTATTTCTTGAAGTTATAGTGAGTCAATATTGGGTATCCATGAGATTCTGGTTTTTTTTTTTACATTTTTTATTATTATGTCAGCTCATACAAACTTAATAGGTACACCAGTTCCCTCCCTCCCTCCTCCTCCCAAGAGATTCTGGTTTTTTTTTTTTAAAGAGGGGACATTGTCTCATGTAGCCTAGATTCAGACCCCCTCTATACCTGGTTTATGCAGTTCTGGGGATGGAACACAGGACTTTGTGCATGCTTGGCAAATACTGTACAAACTAAGCTAAATAAGGTCTTTGGAAGTACTATAGTTTATCTTGCCTTCTTAGGATTATACATTTTTATTCTTTATATATAGAATATTTATATATTATTTTATATATTATTTTTACCATTAATATATGCCTGATGTTGAAAGTTTTTGTTTTAAAGTCTTTTTCTTTTTTTAACTTTATTTTAGGGCGCGTGTGTGCGTGCGTGCGTGTGTGTGTGTGTGTGTGTGTGTGTGTCTCAGAGGGCACTGTATGTCCCTGTGGAGGACCTAGGGTGACTTCAGGAATCATCCTGGATTGCTTCTATCTTACTTTTTCTTCACTCTGGGATTTCCCAGGCCCTGCCCACCAGGGTCATAAGTGCAAGCTTCCGCCCTTTTTCACCTGGTGTTTTTATGTGGGATCTGGCATCCGAACTCAGGACCTCCTGCTTGTGAGACAGTCTTAACCCCTAGCCATTTCTCCAGTCCCTTCCTTCCTTCCTTCCTTCCTTCCTTCCTTCCTTCCTTCCTTCCTTCCTTCCTTCCTTCCTTCCTTCCTTCCTTCCTTCCTTCCTTCCTTCCTTCCTTCCTTCCTTCCTTCCCTTCCTTCCCTTCCTTTCCTTCCTTCCTTTCCTTCCTTCCTTTCCTTCCTTCCTTTTCTCCTCCCTCCCTCCCTCCCTCCCTCCCTCCCTCCCTCCCATCCACTTATCACTCTTTGTTTCAGAAGTTGTAGTTAGCTCTTGAATCTCAAATGACAGTAGAAGCAAAGCCAAACTTTATTGCTTCAGAATTGAGAGTGTTTTGTGAGCTGTCAAGTTAGCTCAGTGGGTAAAAGCTCTTGCTATACAAGCCTGATGAGCTGAGTTGATTCCCAGAAATCCAGGAACCCAAGTCAAAATATAGTGGTGTGCATATATAATCCTAGTTCTCCTAAGGTGGGATGGGAGGTGGAAGCAATTTCTTGGAAACTTGTAGGCAACTAGTTTATAGTACACAGCACAGCAGAAATAGAAGACACTGCCTCACAACAGGGTACAAAGAGAGAACTATCTCTTGAAAGTTGCCCTGGCATGCACACCACATACTGTCACATACTTATACACACTAATAATAAATTTTAAAAATTAAAATAAATGACAAGATAAGAGCATGGTTTATGATCCTTTCCTTTTTCCCAAGTGTTCTTCGTTTTTCTGTCATTAATAGATTTTTCTATTCTTTCCAACCAGTTGGTCCCTAAGATTTGTTATAAATCCTGCCTCCCAAATCAATCAAAATTGAGCTCAAGGTACCATATATCACTAGATATCATTAAAATAAAGTGCACAAACTTTTTTTTATTCTACACACTCACCATAATTGAAAGAAGATGAATGAAGAAGGGAAAAAGAAAGAAGAAAACTAGATATAAAAAGCATTGGTATGAATAATTGGAACACTCAAACTCTTGACAGGAGTGGGGTGTAAGTTAGTACAAATCCTTAAGAATCTTTTTTTAGCATTTGTGAAAAGTTACATTTCTGCCTACGTTCAACAAAGATATTTTCTGGAAATATATGTAGGAATTTTTCCTTTTTTTAATTTATTATTTATTCAATTGTGCGTGTATGCATGTGTGCGCATATGTGTATGTATGTGTGTGCATGTATGTATGTGTGTGTAGAACCACAGACGAATTCGGGAACCACCATGAACGCCTCCACCTCCTCCTTGTTTACTCTGCCCCTGGGATTCACAGGCTCTGCCCTACCAGGACAGGAAATGCAGGCCGCCCCCGCTTCCACCCGGCGTCTATACATGGGGTCTAGGATCCGAACTCAGGACCTTACGCCTGCAAGGCAGAGGCTTAACCCCTGAGCCACCTCTCCAGCCCCATGTAGGAATTTTTCAACATAGATATTTTCTGGAAATACATGTAGGAATTTTCATATATTATAAAATGGAATACATTAACAACAATAATAGTATACAGTGCATTTTCTCTTAAGAGCTCCTACTCTGTGACTCTCTGAATATAAAGTTCAAAAAGTTAATCTGAGGTATAGAGATCAGATTAATGGTTACGTTTATCAAGGGAATGAAGTGACATGGATAGGCTAGTTATTAGTAATGTGTGAGTTTGAGATGAATCTTCACAATACCCTATCTCAGACAAAACAAAGCAAAAATCAAGCCTTTCCTCATAAAATTTAGTATCTTTTCTTTTAAGATGCCCAGCTCTGTAGCGTTGAGTTTATAGTATTGAACAACATATCCTCACAACCTTTTCACCTTATAAGCTCGGAATTCTTTATCCCTGAAATACTATTAAATGCTGTCACTTTCATTTGCCCTTCTCTTCACTGCTCCTAAGTAGCATTAACCCTTCTGTATATAAATTTGACTACTTTAGGTTCCTCTTAACAGTGGATTCATACGCTACTTGACTTTTTGTTTTGCTTAGCCTAACTTTCTCAACTTTACCTTGTTGGATATAGCAGCCTTTTTATATATTTATATATATGTTTTGTGCGTGTGTGTGTGTGTGTGTGTGTGTGTGTGTGTGTGTGTGTGTCTCAGAGGGCACTGTGTGTCCCTGTGGAGGACCAAGGGTGACTTCATCCTGAATTGCTTCTACCTCCTTTCTGCTTCTCTCTGGGATTTCCCAGGCTCCGCCCACCAGGGCCATAAGTGCAATTTGTCTTCTGTTTTTACGTGGGACCTGGGATCTGAACTCAAGTCCTGCTTGAGAGGCAGAGTCGTAACCCTGAGCTATCTTTCTAGCCTGTATAAGAGCCTTTTGCATCTTTACTGCTATTGTTTTGGTAAAAATGATTATCATTCCAGCTGAATGAGGGACTGTAACACATGCTAGTGTTTTTCTTGCCTCTAGTTGTTCACTTTGAACCCATCTTCATCTAGCAGCTAATGCAGAGTTTGCTTTGCTTGGCAAAATGAAACACTGACCACATGTGTATAAAATCTAAATGCTTAATCTGATATGGACTTGCTCATATTATTGAGCCCAAATAACCTACCTCCTAATTCATTCTTTTCCTCATTGCTCCTGAACTAGATGCAACCTTTAATCCATTCTGAATTTCTTCCCTTTGATGTTCCCACTTTGCATTTATTGGTGCTAAAGCAGTAGTGTATCATAACTCTTTTTTTATAATTATATATTTTTATCACATATTTTTATTATTATAGACATAGCTGCTTATGCACAGAACTAACTGACTTAGTGTTAGAATGTAAAAATTTAATAATGAAATAGACTTTCTAGTCTGGGAAGAAGGCTTAGTGGGTAAAGTACTTAGTGCTCAAACCTGAGAACCTGAATTCAGAACCTCAGCACTTATATGAAACAGCACAGTAGTGCTGAGAATCAGAGACAAGGGGATCCACAGGATTTCTACAGTTATCTAGTCAATCAGTGAACTCCAGATTCAATTAGAAACCCTGTCTCAAAAAATTCAGTGGCGCATAGAGGAAGACAGTATATTTCTGTAGCCTCTACATCCCTCCCCCACACTATAGAAACAAGTACATTTCTTATCCCCCAGCTTTTCTACCTTTGCTTGACAACTAAAAGTAGCATCTGTTAGCAAAATAATTTCTTAATTGTTTTTAAAGGTAATGTAGAGAGAAAAGAGTAGAAATTTCTTTCAAATCTTCCAAACCCTGGGTCTGTTAAGAAATTAAGATTTCTTTCTTTTGATCAAGTCAACAAGGTAAAGTATACCAGCGAAGTTTGGACATTTTGAGCAGCTTTACATATTTCAGTCAAGTTTTTCTTTTTCTAAACACTGCTAGATTCTGTGTTTACACTTCACATGCCCATCACGAAAGAGTATGTATGTTATGTGTATGTTTATAGAGATAATTGGGTTGAGCTAATTAGCATTTAAAATTTTGAGATGGAACTGAAACCACCTTTATACGAATTTCATGAATTATTTAATTTGGGATGATTTTCACAGGTTGAATCTGACAAGACATCTTCCTACCTTTTCAGCCTTTGTTCCCTGTGAACTAAGCCATATGCACATGTGGTTTCTCAACAACAGGGCTCCATCAGTTACATTGGTGCATTCTGTTAGTGCTCAAGAAATTCTCCTTTATTTATCTTTTTTTTTTTTTTTTTTTTTTGTCTGTGAAACCTACTTATCTTTTAAGCTCCCGTTGGAGCTGGCTTCTTCAAAATCATCTTTTAAATGCTTCTTTTTATGTTTCCTGCATCCCAGGCTTTCTTTTAATATAGCTCCCTGTAATCAAGTTTGTCTCTTCTACTGTACTGTGTCCTCTGTAGCGACATTTAAGGTGTTTTTTTTCTTGGCTTGGCTTTTATTTGTTATTTTATTTTATTTAGTTAGTTTTGGAGACATGTTTTACATGTGTAGTTCAAGCTGGTGTAGAAATTCAGAAAATTCCAAAATGTGATCATTTTCTCCTAGCTACCAAAGTGTTGTGATCAGTCTGAACCACCATTGCCTAGCTTCACTGACTATGATTAAACCATGCTGTTGTTGAATGCTTAATAAGTAAGTGCCTGACCAACTGAATAACAGTCCTGTCAAAAGATCATAAAGCTGTGGTCAGCTCAGTCCTAATCCCTACATATTTTCTGGTAAACCTGGAGTTCTATATGAACCTGTTAAGAAGGTTGAGTGGCAGTGATGAGGGAAAGAACCAAGGAAAAGAAACTGAATAATAATTGAACATTGTATCAGGCAAAGATAGGCATTTTTGTCGTTGAAAACTCTAATTTGGCTTAGCTTTTCTTTTCATTGAAGTCTCTGTTTTTGCTTTTTTTTACGTTTTGCTATCTGCCTCAAAATAGGGATCTTCTTTGTTGAATTCGTAGTAACTTATTGTCTGAAGTAACTAAGTTCTTAGGATTTGTTTTAAGGAAAAACAAGGTGTTTTAAATTAATGATGATTTTCTTTCCCATTTAAAAGAAGTTCAATAGTTCAGGGATATTGTAGTTTTTTTGTAGTAAACTATTAACATTGGACATTAATAGAATTGAAATTTGTTTTTTGATATTTCAGTAAGTGCTGAATATAGCTCTTCAAATGAGAATATATTGCTCATACTTTGATAAAATTTCTAAAAGATCATGTTCTAGCTACCGTTTTTGAGACTTGAAGTCTGATAAATTATATCTAGCTATTTTTAAAAGTTCAGTGCATAGTATAAATTGTATACTTGCTGACATTTCTTCCTGTGTAGAATTGTGTTGTACAGTCCCGTGTCCTTGTAATCCTGGAAACAGTTCTTTTCAGTGAAGAAAGTGCTTAGTATTTGACAGGGACAAACATGAAATGGGGAAATAATTTTTCCAAACTACAGAAAAACAAACTGGAATAATGAGATGAACAGATCCCCAAGAACCAGACATCTAAGTCTAAATCTGGACTCTGTTATGACAGTATATGAGTCATTTCTTTTAAAACTTCAGTGTCTTCATCAATACCAGGAGCTGATAACAGTATCTCATTCTTCCTGTGATTGTGATTGTTAAACAGCATGTTTAGAAAAGCACCACACAGTGCCTGGCACACAGTAAACACTTCATCAATGGCATTTACTATTGTTTAGGAAACTGGCTTTCCAAAACACTTTAAGCATATGCAGATATCAAAGTCTTCACAAGTGCAGAACTTTACTGGAAATTTGACTTTTCACATTGAGCTGACCTGCCCCCGTATCTGGGAGCACATGAGCATTGTTATTTCTCTTACACGGAATACTCATGTTCCAATATCTGTAGGAATCCTGGCTCATTTTCTGTGAACTCTCTCTTGCAGAACTTGAGCAGGACTTTCGGCGAAAATTACAAAGAAATGAAAATGACAGTAATTTTATTATTTTCTCCAAAGAAGAAATTTCTTTCTCCTGTCAACATTTAAATTTCTCATGACTATAGGTATTTGGGTGAATATTATCATGCACTTGGTAAGAAGCCCTGTGAGTAAAATCTGTTTAATATGAATTGTGTTACAATTTTTTTCACAAGAAATTTTTATTTTTAAAATTCAGTATAGTGATCATTGTTAGTACAGTGTCTCTGATGTTTCTCTTTTTCTACTTGCAGGCAGAGATATGATATTTCATCAGTTAAGTGGACAAAAGGAAGCTCTACAAATATTATTTCGTGTTGTGTGTGCATGTGCGCACTTGTACATGTGTCCGTGTGTAGGTCAGGGGACACTCTGTAAAGTTGGTTCTGTCAACCTTTACATTGGTTCCAGGAATCAAACTTGCTCAGGCTTGCTCACCAGGTGCCTTTTACCAACTGAACCATCTTGTCCAACCTAAAGCAAGCTTTTTTTGAAGAAAGAATTTTTCTGAACTTCTCTTAGAGGTACTTGAGGCTAAGTTCTGTCTCTATAAATGCATCTGAATAAATGTTTAGTGAAAGACCTGTGAGGTAATTCAGCAGGTAAGGTGCCAATTTGCAAATCTGGAGACTTGAGTTAAATTCCCAGAAGTTCATGGTTCATATATATTTCTCTCTCTCTTTCTCTCTCCTTCCTCTCTTTTTTCTCTCTCCCTTCTCTCTTCCCTCCCTCAAATGAATAAAAATATTTAAGAAATATTCAATAAAAATTTATAGTATTTTCTGTTATATTTAGAAACTAATACTGTATTTAATACATCTTTGCTGGTTCCTAAAATTTGCTAATGATTCAAATGTGCAAACCATCTCTCTTCTTCTGAAGACTATTATTTAATTTCTGTGACATTTCCTCTGAAGGCAAATTCTTAGAGTGATCAAAGTGATATGCTCTATAAAATAGCTTATTTTCCTATCTTAAAGTAATATGTTTAATTTAAAAAGACCAAGAAGCCAGAAATTATAAAAGGAAAAAGGTATTCATAATTTTAAAGAATTTATTCATGATCCCATTACTCAAAAGAGCATAATTTTTTCTTATTTGGTATTATTTTGTATCAATTCATTTTAGCCTATCAGTGATTTCAAATCCTGGGAATTTTCACTTTTAATGGCATAAAATACTGGAAATTTTCCTGTCATTATAGAAATTATACCTGATTTATATAGGAAATCTAAACTTTTTTTTAAAGTAAAAGGAAAACCTGTCACCTAAGCTGAAAAAAATCTTGGCATAATTCATATGTAATGAAATCATATCAACGGTTTTATGTACTGTTTACTTTATAAACATTTTTTCAAGTCATTAAAATGACTTCAGTAGTTATCTGGATAGTTTCTGATTCATTTATTTTATTTGCGTGTGTGTGTGTGTGTGTGTGTGTGTGTGTGTGTGTGTGTGTGAGAGAGAGAGGTCACTGCATGATGTCCCTGTGAGGACCAAGGGTGACTTCGGGAATCATCCTTCTTGCTTTGCTCTGGGTTTTCCCAAGCTCTGCCCACCATTTGAAGTGTGGGCAGTCACAAGTTTCCGCCTGGTGTTTTTACATGGGACCTGGGATCCAAACTCAGGGCCTTCTGCTTGTGAGGCAGAGTCCTAACCCCTGAGCCATCTCTCCAGCCCCCTGGATGGTTTCTAATTAAATTATAGATACTCCAGAGTATCTTACAACAGAGATCATTACTTATATTCCTGATCATTATTAAATTTGTTGGTCACATCAATTTCTATCTGTGCTCCCAACCATTAAAAATGTGTTACACATAATTAGCTTATATCCAAATATTCTGTTTACTCAATAATAAGAAATTTCTGTACTGAGATAAGTTATGCACCCATAAGAGACAGGCAACTAATAATTGCAATGTTGATACTGCCTACCAGAACAATATGCATTTAGCATTAGACGCCAAAAGTCTGAAGTAGTAATACTGGTAGAGATAAAGTATCCTTTCCTTTGATGTCTGAGTTCTATAATTTGTTTCACTCTTGCATCACAGTTTTAGTTTCTTATATATTCTTGCTATATTGTATTGGACATACATAGCCATCTGTTTAATAGCCAAAAGTAGCATTTTATCTATTACTGGCTTTCATTCTGCTTACCTCTTGAATATTGAAAACAGCTTTTTTAGATATATTTAAGCCTTTGAAATTTATTTTTAAGAAGCTAGATTTATTATATGGCTCTGAATATAGTATATATAATATATGCAGCTTATAAAACTAGTTTCTGAATATTATAAAGGTTGGAATCTGTGACGTTGAAGATATCATGCTAGACTAGACATAAGCATTGTTCTCATGACAGCCCTGTTCAGTAGTGTTTTCCCATTTCTTTTTCCCATAGAAGGAACCTGAGATTCTTCTGATAGGCAAATTTATCTAGGGTCACATCAACAGTTGATCAAAGTGAAACTAGATTCAATTGTTTGTCACTAAAGTATCCAAAAACAGGACCTTTCTGTTTTGCTACTGTATATCCAGTGCTGAGGACAGAATTAAAAACTCGAACAGGTATCTGTTAAATTTGTGAACTGTATACCTATTAATCTAAACAGTTAAACAGAAGCAATGACTCTGGTAATACAGAATTATGTAAAGAAATAAACCTGACAAAAATACAGTGAGTGCTATTGGAAAACCAAGTGGAGAAAATCTATCAGAATCTAGGTTGCAGGAATAGATAGCCAGATCAAAATCCTCTTTTTTAAGTAACTATGTGTGTGAGCTTAATTAGGAAAAAATGTTGAATCAACTAATCAATAATTAAATTTTTTCTTTTTAATATTTAAAATGAAAACTTCATTTCTAAAAAATAAAATGAAAATAAAATATTAAATTTTTTCTTAAGATATTGTCAGGTCTCTTTTATGACTTTGATACTTAGTGAACAAAGAAAAACCAAAGTTTACATGATAATTGAATCTTTTTGTGTGTGTGTGTGATAGGGTCTGGCTCTGTATTCCAGGTTAGTCTCAAGCTTTCATTCTCCCTCCTTCAGGCTCCAGGGCACTGGCATTATAGGCGTGTGCTACCACTCCCGGTGATAAATGAGTCTGTCTTTTTTTTTTTTTAATTTTTTTATTATTATTTATTCAATTGTGCGTGTGTGTGTGTGTGTGTGTGTGTGTGTGTGTGTGTGTGTGTGTGTGTAGAACCATGGAGAAATTCAGGAACCACCACGGACCGCCTCTACCTCCTTCTTGTTTACTCTGCCCTGGGATTCACAGGCTCCGCCCTACCAGGACCAGAAGCGCAGGCCGCTCCCGCTTCCACCTGGCATCTATACATGGGATCTGGGATCCGAACTCAGGACCTTCCGCCTGCAGGGCAGAGGCTTAACCGCTGAGCCACCTCTCCAGCCCCTAAATGAGCCTTTCTTTACAAGAAAGAAAAATCTAAATGGAAACACGTTCTGTAAGCAGCAAGTAACTGGAATGTGAATTTCTTTATTGGAACTTTTGCATTTGGGGAGCATAAGATGTGTGGATAATGTGTTGTATGGTCCTCTGCTGGTCACAGCAGCTTCATATATAATCCTGACAGCTAATAAGTAAACTCCAATTAAAAGAGGAGTTAATATTTATATACCTTGTGTGCATATGAATGTTTGTAAATGAATTGCAAAACAACCCAATAGCTCCCACTTTATGTTCATGTTTACAGGTTGAATACTAGCAAAGAAGAGATAAGTGGGGGCTGGAGTGGTGGCTCAGGAGTTAAGCCTCTGCCTTGCAGGTGGAAGGTCCTGAGTTCGGATCCTAGACCCTACGTATAGATGCAAGGCGGAAGCGGGGGCGGCCTGCATTTCTGGTCCTGGTAGGGTGGAGCCTGTGAATACCTGGGCAGAGTAAACAAGGAAGAGATGGAGGCGGTCCATGGTGGTTCCCGAGTTCGCCTGTGGTTCTACACGCACACACACTCACAATTGAATAAATAATTTTTAAAAATTAAAAAAAAGAAGAGGTAAGTGTAAAAACATAGTGCTATGAAGGGGTTAGAGGGAGTAAAGGAAACTATACCACATTTAATCTTCCACTCTATACATGTATCAGAATTTTCTCATCATTTCCTCTCCCAGATTTCTTTTCTTTCATCTACTCTAAGTTTTTCTTATTTTCTAATTCATTAGGAGACTCAGTCTTTCGTATGCAATAATGACTTATCATAGAACTGACTAATTCAGTGTGAAATTTATGGGTTCACAAGTATTTCATTTTCTTAATATCTTTAGTGAATTCATTGGAAGTCTACTAAGATCCTGTAGTTTGCATATTTGGGGGGCTTGAAAAATGGAGCCAAATTTGTACATTTTCCAGTTTCGTGACTCGTGTTAATTCAACACATAACAAAACTCATTGGATCATTCTCAGACTTTTGTTTTTTTTTGAAAGTTTGGTTTTTTTTAAAATATTTTTATTATTATTTATTCAAATACGCATGTGCGTATGTGTGTGTGTATGTGTGTAGAACCACGGACGAATTCGGGAACCACCGTGGTCGCCTCCACCTCCTTCTGCCCCGGGATTCACAGGCTCCGCCCTACCAGGATCAGAAGCGCAGGCCGCCCCCGCTTCCGCCTGGCGTCTATATGTGGGATCTGGGATCCGAACTCAGGACCTTCCGTCTGCAAGGCGGAGGCTTAACCCCTGAGCCACCTCTCCAGCCCCCATTCTCAGACTTTTACCTCTCAGTCATTGTTATCTCAGTTTACAGCTTGTTGCCTTCATGTAGCAGGTAATACATTTTTTTAATTATTATTCAATCTGCGTCTAATGTGCATAATACATTTTAAGAACTTAATATTTATTAGTTTAATGATTAGTGTAATAAGGATGAAAACCATTTGCTTTTATCTTTAAGAATTTTTCCCTTTGGAGACTCTTTGTATTTTATTTACCAATAATGATGACATTTGTAGAAACTAGTGCCTTCAAGCCTGTTTGTTTAGGTGTTTATACCTTTTTGGGGGGGCGGCGGAAGGGGAAGGGTGTGTGTATGTGTGTGTGTATGTGTGTGTGTGTGTGTGTGTGTTGCGTATGCACAAGAGGGCACTTGATTATGCGTGTCTGTGGAAGTGCAAAGAAGCGCTGAGAATCATTTTGGATTGTTCTGTCTCCTTATTGCCTTGTTCTAGTGTTTCCCAGGCTCTGCCTTCCAGCTCTGGAAGTGCAGACCGCTGGCCATATCTGCCCAGCATTTTCACATAGGATCTGAAGATCCGAACTCAGGCCCTTTTGCTCCTGAGGGAAAGACTTTAACCCCTGAGCCATCTCCCCAGTCCTGGATGTTTCTATCTTTACCTGCTTATGTATTTGTTTGGTTTTATCTGTTGGATTATCTTATCACTATTGTTTGAGAATCAGAGAGAATTAATTTAGTATAAGTTATCAAGGAAGAGCTAGAGAGATGGCCTTGTTTAAAGCATTTGTTGTGCAAGCCAAAAGGATTGGTGTTCACATCCCCAAACCCTACATAAAATGTGGATGTAGTAGGTCTTGTGACCCTTAGAAGGTGGAGACTGAAAATCCTAAGCAAGCCGACTAGCCAAACTAGTCCTGTCTGAACTCTTGGTTTGATTAGAGACTAGATTCAAAGAATAATGCAAGAGAGTGATTTGAGGATGATTTCTAATGTCGGCCTTGGACCTCCATACGAACACATGTGATATGTGTGTCCACAAAAATGCTTGCCCCCCCTACATACACATAAAATGGGGAAAATATTAACTATGATAGGTAAGATTCCCTAAGACAGAGGATCATATCTATATTTGCCCATTTCTGGTAGAAAAGCATCCTTTTCAGATTTCCTAATCACGTTATCTCCCTTAGAGTTCTGCTATTCAGTTTAGAAAATGTGCTATGAATATTCTGATAGGTTGTGAGGTACCCTCATTCATAGACACCTGTTATTTCTTATTCTCACTGAATACTTTTTAAGTTTTTAAAGTTTGTCCACAGATATAGCTAAGAAATAACCTTTCCCAGGAATTCTATACAGTTTTGATTTTAAAAGTTAGGAAATTTAGGGCTGGGGAGATGGTTTGGTGGTTAAACCATTGCCTTGCAAGCAAAAGGACCTGACTTCAGATCCAATGTAAAAATGCTGCGCAAGTGGTGGTTGCCTGTAATTCTAGCCCTAGAATCCTGGGGAGCTTTGAATTCCCAGAGCAAGCTGATTAGCCAGACTAGTCCTAATGGCGTGCTCCAAGCTTAATTAGAGACTCAGACCCACACCACATGGTAAAAGAGTGATTGAGGGCGATTCAGTCACCCAAGGACTTCCACAGGCGCACACACTGAAGTGCATCTACCCACATAGTAAGACACACATAGATGCACATGCGCATTCCACTCATATATATGAAAAAGGGTGGGGAGAAAGGAAATTTTACCCCCAATGCCTGCAGTAAGCTCTTATTTTCTAATTCATGGGCTATATTTTAGCACTACCATGTGTTTGTTGTAATTGCAAAGAGGGGTTAGTATTTCAAAAGAATATTAAGAAAATACTATTTTTTAATTTAACAATTTCTTTGTTTTGGGGCTGGAGAGGTGCCTCAGGGGTTAAGCCTCTGCTTTGCAGGTGGAGGAAGGTCCTGAGTTCAGATCCTAGAAGCCTGCGTTTCTGGTCCTGTAGGGCGGAGCCTGTGAATCCCAGGGCAGAGTAAAGAAGGAGGAGGTGGAGGCGGTCCATGGTAGTTTTCAAATTCGCCCATGGTGCTACACACACACACACACACACACGCACGCACAATTGAATAAATAAATAAATAAAATGAAAAAAATTTTAAAAAAAAGAATTTTTTGTTTCATTACTCTGGATCCTTAGGCAGGTAGGATTATAAGTTTTTAGACTAGTCTGAACTACATAGTAAATGCCAGAACAGGCTCATTACATATTGAGAGTATCTCACGCAGGAATGAGGTATGCAGTCTCCATCCAGTCTTACAGTTACCTGATAATAGCACCAAATTTGTACCAGAAATAATTTATGCCTTACATTATTGAAATTTGGTATCCAATTGTATTTTAAATGAGTTTCCCATATTCTGTTACCTCATTCAATATTTTTGTTTCCTAGATTTTTAAATTCTTTATGTAATATAGACAGTTTTTTCATTCATATGTTTAATTTAAGATTAAACAGAGCATCCTTGGAGGCAAGGGATTGACAGCCACAGTAGTGTTCCTATGCTTAAGGGGAACACAGGAAAGGGTTCAGGGAAAGGCCACTGGGTCCTTGTACGTCATCGGAGAGGAGGGCCCAGAGGAGAGTCAGGCATGCACAAGAAAGGACTCTGGGAATTGGGGCGGGAGGCACGGGGGGATGGGGAGGGAGGAGTGAGGAGGGGGGAACAGGGGGTTCGGGGGGAGGAAAAGGGAGGGAGGGAACTGGTGTACCTATTAAGTTTGTATGAGCTGAAATAATAATAAAAATGTATTATTAAAAAAAGATTAAACAGAGCATAATGTTGCTGCGAATGAACCTGGAACACTTCCATTTCCATTTTCTATCTCATTAAAGATTAAACATTGAACTGGACTTGAAACCCTTACAAGTAAAGATAGGATTATTTTGGTTTCCAGAATTTTTTCCATGTGCTTGGAACAGTGCTAGGTGTTTTATATTCACGATCCTTGAACTTTACAGCCACCTGGCAGTATGGCATTAATATTTCTACTTTATTGGTGAAGGTGGAGGGGAAGTGACTTATTCGTGATCTCATAGTAAGTCAGTAAGTAGAGCCAGGATTCTAATTCATATCAATTACCTAAAATATAAGGCTGTGAAAAGTATCTTTGCTGTGAAAAGAATCATAATATAAGACTTTCTTATAATTCATTTGATGGTGTATTAGGGAACTAGGATTTATAGTCATGATAAAATAACCCGAATTTTTTCTTTTTTTAATTTATGAGGGGGAAGTAAGCACACACACATGCATCCATGGTGCACAGTGTCTGAGGACAACTCAGCAATCACTTCCCTCTTTCCACTGTGTAGACTTCTGGGGATTGAATTTACCAGGTCACCAAGTTTGCAAACAGGCATTTTACCATCCCTCTTTTTTAAAGTCTTGAGAGAGAAGGTACCTTTTATTATATCCAATGCTTACCTGAAACCAAGTTTGCAATAATTTAAGGCAATAAGGTATAGGTATTTTTGCTAGTTTATTATTACTATACTACAATCTATATTATTTAAATGTTCCTTGGAAAAAAGCTTCATTATTTTCTCAAGGATTGTGTGTGTGTGTGTGTGTGTGTGTGTGTGTGTGTGTGTACTATGTGTCCCTTTGGAGAGCCAAGGGTGACTTTGGGAATCATACTGAATTGTTTCTGTATCCTTTTTGCTTCTCTTTAGGATTTCTCAGTTTCTTCCTTCCAAAGCTGGAAGTGGAAGCTGCCCTGGTTCTGCCTAGCATTTTTACTTGGGATCCGGAATCCAAATTCACGTTCTTCTGCTTTTGAGGCGGAGTCTTAACCTCTGAGCCATTTCTCCAGTCCCTTCCTCAAGGGTCTTCCTTCCTTCCTTCCTTCCTTCCTTCCTTCCTTCCTTCCTTCCTTCCTTCCTTCCTTCCTTCCTTCCTTCCTTCCTTCCTTCCTTCCTTCCTTCCTTCCTTCCTTCCTTCCTTCCTTCCTTCCCTCCCTCCCTCCCTCCCTCCTCCCTCCCTCCCTCCTTTCCCTCCTTTTCCCTCCTTTCCCTCCCTCTCTTCCCTCCCTCTCTTCCCCCTCCATCTCTTCCTTCCTTCCTTTCTTTTTTTTTTTTTTGCCAGAAACTGATTTTCAAAATGTTCTCAAGGTTTGTGCTTTTTTCATATCAGCAAAAGAGACTTAGTTGCATTTCTAAAATAGTCTTTTCCAGTTTCCTGAACAGTTATCAGGTGCATGGTTTTTGATAATGTTGCTTGGTACTCACTTATATGCATACATTGATCCGTTGATAAATTATTTTACTTTTTGGCAAATTCTTTTCAATGTGTGTGCATGTGTTTCTGTTGTGTGTGTGCGTGTGTTTCTGTTGTGTGCATGCTTCTGTTGTGTGTGTGCGTGTGTGTGCATGTCTGTTTGTTGTGCATATACTCACATGCACCTGTGAGTGGAGGCCAGCAAGGATAAGTCTTTCACTGAGCCTGGAGTTTGCTAGTTCAGTTAGCTTCCTGTCTCTTCCTCCCAGTGCTGAGTGCTAGAGATTGAACTCAGGCCCTCATGGTGAGTTCATAAGTACTTGACCAACTAAGCCATCTTCTCAGCCCTCTAGTCTTACTTAGTACCTAAGCCCACATAAATATAAGATTCTGAATCCACAGGGACCAGGCTGGTTATTTGAGCCAAATATGGCTTTAGATTTTCCTGGCAAATCCAGGGCACATGGGGCAGTGTGATCACACGATGGCTGAGAAAAGTTGTCTAATGTCTACATAGTTTCCATATGGCCAGCATTAATGTTTAGTAAATTGCTTATGAATGCTTGCCTTTGTTTTTTGTATCTGTCTACAGGGAGGTACATGTAAAGATTTAAAGAAGGGAAAATGTTAAATTATTGCAGCCTTTTCTGAACCTGCTATGTGCCTGGTGTCTTAATAGATGCCTACAGTTTCATTGTGAATTCTTGCACATATCTTGTATGGGGCTATTTCCTTGTTCTGTAGATGAGTTTCAGAGAAGTAAGTTAACTTGCCTGTATCATCTAACTGCTAAAGTGGATGCTAGTAAACTCACCTACCTGTACTTTTTGATTCTCTTTTTAGTCTATAATAAACATAATGTAAAAGAGACTATAGAACTGTTTCCTCATCTGTTTAGAAAGAACTTTTTGACACTGAATAGTATTATTGTGGTACAGATTACTTTGACCCCTACTACCCATTTGCCACTACTCTTTATATTCTTCAGGATCATACTTTTCACTACAGACCAAGTAAAGAAAATAGATCTGAACTTTCTTCCTCTTCTTTGGTTTTAAATTCTCTTCTTTTAAAAAGTGTCAAAAATTGTCAAGTATATTATTAGCTGTTTTGTCATATATGCTATTTTTTTTAATTGCGGATTTTTTTGTGTGTGTCCAGCTGGATATGTAGTTGAAGACCTAGAGCTCTGTCTGCAGTGATGGAAGTGTCTAAGGTCTTATGTCTGGTCTGTCTAGTATGATAAGTGGTAGTCTCATGAGAGCTATTGAGAGCTTGAGATAAGGCTGGGGGGGGATGAAGTAGTGAGTTTTCTATTTTATTTAATTTTGATCAAAACTGATGACTACTGTATTAGACAGCACACAGTTTGTGATAGTCATAGATAATTCGTGTTTGGAAAGTAATAATAGAAATTGAGAGAGCTTAGTGATTAAACCTGGCATGTGTCCAACTATTATGGGACAAGCAAAGTAGAACAGTTTATGTTTTCAAAGTACGTTTTGGTCACTCATGATCTCAGATAAATCACAGAAAGGCAAAAGAACAAAACCAATGCAACTTCTTTGTGCAGAGTCCTACACTTGCTGGGAAGGATGAGGTCTGGTCGTGGTGCTCAGGTTGCAGTGTAAACGCCTGCAAGAAGCCATGTGCTCTTTTCTTACTGGTTGGGATTGGAGTATTATCTGTCCTCTTCTTTAGAATATCCATTAAATTCTTTAGTTCTCAAGAGAAAAATGTAGATGCAGTTTCCAAATTTAGTGAGCTATACAAATATGGTAATCAACCAAACAAATCAGAATTTTTATTTCCAAAATAAATGCTTCAGGCTTTGACCTTTAGATTTTTGTTTTGGCAAATATAACACAGAACTCAAAAATTCCTGTGTAAGACTAGATTTTAAACTATTATATATCTTCTTTAAAAACTGGATGGAATTAAACAATGAATTTTATATGATACCTTGAAGAAAAAAGTTAATGCCTGTAGACTTGGTAAAAATTTTATTTAATTTTGATTGTGTGATTTTATGAAATAGTTTTCCAAAGATAATCATTTTGTTATGTTATTTGTGCTACTAGGCTTTTTTCATGTTTTTTTTCTTTTTTTCTTTTTATGATATTTATAAAATGCTCCTCTCCTTTCTACTAGAGCATTCAACCAACCAATTGTGGATGCTTTTGCTATTTCTGACTGTGCCGAAGCTCTGAATGAGTTCCCTACAGCGAGAAAAGAGCACACAGGACTCGGGACTTCATGTACTTCAGCAGTGCAGCTTTCATGACACAGAAGGTTGTTTAAAAGCTAGAAGTAGCTCTTAAACATGGCATCTCTCTATTGCTTTTTTTTTGAGGGGGGGTGGAGTATTTTCAGAGCTGCCAGGCGCGCATCGAGCCTGTAATTTCCTGTTCTCTGAATCCCCCATCTTTCTGCAGCTCCAAGCTTTGTGTCCCACAGCCTGTGACTCTGCGCTAACAAATCGCTATTGTCCAGTGGGGCGAATGGTGGCTGGAACTAAAGAATTGCTGTCTGGTTTCTATTCAAATCCAGGTAGTGAGATATATGAATGGACTTTTCGAATCGTCATGTGAATAATGTCTGCTCGGCATGAAGGCTCAGAGCCATGCTAGGAAAAATTAACTCCTAGTTGGACCACTATCATCCTTTGTGGTAGGACCTAGAAACATTCCAAAGTAAAAATTTACTCACATTTAATTTTACATTTTATATTCCCAGAATCATAGGGTTAGTCATTTACTTGGTTTTTTAAAAGAGTTTCTGTTGATAAAGAAGTTTGGGGGGGGGGAGATGCTAAGTTGTTTTTCACTTAGAACACTTATTTTCTCTCAAAAGTTTTTTGCTCATACTCATTATAGTATAAAGTTCTTTATAATATGAAAGCAAAAGTTGTCAGACAACTGAATTTTCAAGAAATTAGTCCTTCAAAATACTCTCCAACCCATACTGGGGAAAAAAAAACATTCCTCCATAAAAAGTATTCTCTTCTTATGACTTTGTATTTCCCCCCAAGTCCCACATCTATACCAAGGAAATGCAAACAACTTCAAATGTAGTATATTAGCCAGAAAAAACAAATTGCCTTCAAATTAGGAACCAATCTAAGTATTTGTAAATATAGTAGAATCAGGATTTTAAACAAAACAAAAATAATTTTAAAATGGATTATAATTCATGATTCTCATTTGTCTATGAACAATCATTTTATCTTTCTTCTGTCTACCTGAAAAAAGAAAAAAACCTCCATGGGATTGAAAGACCATGCTTTTATATTTCTTCCGTAACACAGGTACCTTGAAACGAAGAGCCTTTCATGTTTCTTTTTGTCTTAAACTCAGACAGCTTTGTAAGCAGTAGTGTGTAGATTACAAGAGTTAGACAAAAGCAGGCGCGACTGAGAAGAGTTGGGGGGGAACCTTGGGGCACTTCCTGTCACTCAACACATTCCAGATCACTAAAAAATTTCCACACCCTCTACATTCCCTCTTGCCCACTCCACTTCCCAGTATTTTCTAATTCCATATGTTGTTGATATCTATCATTCTCTTTCTCAGTGATCTAGGAAGACTGCCTCAGAGGAGATAGATACATTCCTTTAGATTGTACAAAGCATAGCTGGGAAAATGGCTGGCAGTTTCAGAATCTAGTCACGATCGCACGCATGAGCACCTCACACATCCATACCCCTCTCCCCCTCCCAGCCCTGCAGCTGGCTGACCTGTCTCACCCACTGCTGGCCTATCGAACAGCCAGGACTGTCTGGTTTTGGCTCATGCCTTTGTCCATGTCTGGCTCAGTTCCTCTCTGTCTATGCTTGCCTCTACCCCCACCGCCCCAGGCAGCATAAGTGTTCAGCCACACAAAACTACAGATAGAATAGGTAGTAAAAACTTCAAACTTTGCCAGATTCTCTAACAGTTTATTCATTTGTGAATTTTTTTCTTCTTTAAATACTGTTTTAAGAAAACATTCAAAATTAATTATCTAAAGGCAAAGAATGCACAGCAACCTTTGTGTTCCTTATAATAACTGACTTAATAACTCTCCAGCTGCGTTATGGGGAGTGTATAAAAGCTTCTGTTCTGAGAACAAAGGAGCACGTGCAGAAATGAGACCAAAAGATCCAGTGACAATATTTCACTACACAAATAACTTAAAAGATTTTAGTCAAGCCTCTCCACAGATGCAATTTAAAATGGTTTTTAGCTGAAAAAAAATTGAAAGTGCTTACCCAGTAAAAGAACCGAAGTAGTCCTGAACTGTTACGTAAGACTTTTTACAGTTGGATCTTTGTCAAAAGGGGATGGGGGAGAAAGCAGCGACAATCAAAAAAGTTGAAGCCGCTCTGGCTAGAGGACAACTTCTGTGCTTCCAGAAAGGATTCTTGCTGTAGAAATGGAACTTCAGTCAGCATAACATCCTGTCCCGGTAGAGAAATGAGTTTGTCAATTAAAAAAAAAAAGAAATTAAATACTGGAACCCAAGCTAGACGAAGTATTGAATCGCGCCAGATTTCCTTGCAGCCCTGTCTGCTCAGCTCGCATTGAACTATATATGACCCAGATGATGGACAGAAGCACATTCAGTCATGTGCACACTGGAAGAAAGCGGATTTGCTGGTCTCCGGCAGGGCAGGGGTTTGTCTTCTGATTGGGCTGTGCCCTGATCGGTGAAATGTGAAGCCCTCACCATTCAGAGGCTGTAATTCAGGACTGGCAGTTTGAGTGTCTGGCTGCTTCTAGTCACTGAGAGAGACTTTGAAGGTGTTGCTTTTGTTTGGTGGCATGACCCGCCCAGCAGTTGCTTATATCTGTACACTCGTATCAGGAGAAACTGGTCTTCCAAAAATGCAAGAATGCTCTGACTACCAGAATTCTAGGCCCTCCTAACTATGATGAATCAGGCTGTATATAAATCAATGATTTGATTTAAACATTTATTGTGATCCTAATCAGGTTTCATATCCAGACCACCTAGTGGCCCTGACTTTATAGGTTTAATGAGGTAAAAACAAAAGTGGCATTTTAAGCTGGGAGCAGTGTAGTACTGCTTGTAATTTTAGCATTTGGAAGACCAATGTAGGGAGAATAGTAACTTTCAGATCAGATTGAACTAGATAAAGAGACCCTGTCTCTGAATGCATCAGCGAGTCAATGCTTGAGAGAACAAATAAACAGATGAAGTTTTGTAGATGTAAACTGTATTTAATGAAAATTGGGCTGATGAGCAGCAGAAGAAGTAGTTTTAGATTTTAGTTTTCGAACATAGGAGGAAGAAGTTTTATCGTTTAAAAAATTATGTGTTGAGTGGGAGAAAGAATGAAAGAGGAGACGAGGTGCAAGTGTGTTCTGTGCACGCGTGGAGGGCAGATGACAACTTTTCAGAAGTCTGTTCCCTCCTTCCACCATATGGCTTCCAGAGGTGGAACTCAGATCTCTAGGTTTATCTGCCGGTGCCTTTACTCACTAAGCGATGTCACTGCCCCTTGTCTTTTAAACAATTACTTTATTTGAGAGAGAATGTGCACGCTTGTGGACGGCCGAGGACAGCTTTCAGAAGTTGGTGCTCTTAACACGTGGACTCAGGATTGAGCTCAGACTGTCCTCGGGATTGAGCTCAGGCTGCCAGGCTTGTGTGCAGGTGTCTTCACCCTCTGAGCCATCTCACCAGCTCAGAAGCTTTACTCTTGATTATCTCTTTTGTGATTCTGTCACTCTTGACCAGTCCTTAGTCGCAGAGGGGGCTCCCGGGGTTAGTGGAGTATGAAAGTGTAGGCCCCGTGGAGCCATGACACTGCCTTTAATCATATAGGAGAGCCATAGTCCACTCTCTTCACTTTGTCTGAACTAGGTCCTTTAGATTTATTTCCATCATTCTGGGCACAGGATATCAAGTCATCATCCAAGACTGTTAGTGTTCACATTTTTGTTTATTGCAAAGCAGTTGCTTTGTTTGCTTAATGAAAATTAAACAAATTGAGGCAATAAAATTGCTTTATGAAACCTTGGCTTTGAAATATGAAATCTTTATATGGATAAGTCATCTGTATTTTTCTTTTTCCCCACGGACTATACCCTCTAGTCACTCAATCAGTACTAATTTTACAAATACTTTGATTTTTCAATTTTTTACTGCTCACATTATTTTTTAAGATACTTTTATGATCAGTATATAGCACTTAATTACTGTAAATTCTTCATTTGAATGTTTGCATACTTTATAATTTTTACTATATTATTTAATACCTTTTGGGTGAGGATTGCCTCAGAAT
The DNA here is from genome assembly GCA_023101885.1 of Typhlomys cinereus. NCBI lineage: Eukaryota > Metazoa > Chordata > Mammalia > Rodentia > Platacanthomyidae > Typhlomys > Typhlomys cinereus. Next base: position 3,561,332 of record JALPQD010000081.1, on the reverse strand, counting down.
TTTTCATCTGCCCTGACCTAGGATAAACTAGGTTCATATTTGACCAGATATAAGGATGTTCAAAAGAAGAGAAGTGATATTCCTTCTCCCCTTTTTCCTCTCCTTCCCTCCTTTCTTTCAACATCAGTATTTATCATTTTAACTGTTCTAAGTGTATAATTCCATAGTATTAAGTACATTCACATTATTGTGCATTTATCACAGCACTACTCCATTCAATTCTTCTCAGAATTCTGTGCCTGTTGAACATTAACTCCCATTTCTCCTCCCACCACCCTGTCCTGGAAACTATTTTACTTTGTGATTTTTGTTGTTGTTTGACACTTGTTAAAGAAAAATTGAAGCAATAAAACTGAAATATGAAAGATTCTCTATGTGGACCAATCATTTTTATTTTCCTTTTTTTCTTTATGGTCTCTTACCTCTAGGGTATGCTATGTAGCTAATGTTGGTCTTGAGCTCTTCATCCTCATATCTCCATCTCTCAAGGGATGAAATTACAAGTGTAATGCCACCTGACTCTGTCTTTATGAATTTGACTATGCTAGATATCTCCTGTAAATGGAGCTATGGGATATTTGTACCTTTGTGACTGGTGTATTTCACTTACCACAATGTCTTTGTGATGTATTCATCCATATTGTAGATGTTAGAAATTCCTTAGTTTTTAGGTTTAATATTACTGCATTCTATGCACATGACACATATTATCTGTTCTGTTCTGGACACATTCTTCTGCTCTTGCCAGTCTTAGGAGCTGTTTCCATTGTGTAAGTTGAAAAGATGGTACTGTGCCCATAAAGATAAACTGGTTTCTAATATGAGGATTTCTAAAGAAGAGTAGGTTATTGTCAGCTATCTTGCTCTTAGGTGTAACACACAATCCTAGTAATTTTTTGGTATTTACTGTTTATGGCCATTCTTTTTACATTGCAAACTGCTACGGGTTGGGTACTGTCATAGTTAGGCACAAGTATCAACTTGACAGTTGAGGGTTTGAGCTCTGGGCACATTTGTGGAGAATTAGTGGTTGGGTTAAGCCCAGAGCAAACCTGCAGGAGATTGTCTAGCTGATGGGGAAGGTCCCAGCCCATGGTGGGTGGGATTAGGCCCTGAACAGGTGAATAAAATAGTGAGAGCTGTTTGAGGAAGTAGGCATCTTTTTGTTCACTTGGCCAGACATGCTGGTCTAGCAAGTAAGGATTGTCCATCTCTCAGCTGTTATGTGGTGATGGTGTGGCCAGTTCCCTCAGCCCTGGTGTTGGCACATGCTCTCTCATGAAGCTGGACTGAGAACTGTAACCAGGAATCGAAAGAGAGAATAAATCTCGTTCCCTTAAGCCGTTTGATGGTCATTTATCAGCAACCATGCAGGCAAACTGCAACAGGTACCATGGCCACTTCTTCTCAAAATGTTGTGCAGATATCAATAAATATTAATTATAACAAATGGGTAAATAGTAGTAGATCGTTTTGCTGGGTTTTTGCTCTAATGCCAATGTTGCAGTTCCCCTGAATGTTGCCAATATATTTACAACTAAAGAACTTAGGAGAACAAGGGAGTTTTATTCTTTCTTAACAATTCTCTGTTAAGGTTTTTAATCCGACTTGGCAGAAGAGTTCATACTAAACCAGTAGCTGAGGGAACTGGCCACATCATATCTACAGGTTTGGGGAAACGGGCATACCTCACTTACAAGACTGCAGGTCTGTCTAAACATGCTGAAGCATGCTAAAATACTGAAACAACTCTCTGCTTCTTACCTTCCTGCCCAGGGAATGGTCACATCCACTATGGGCTTAGTCTTCCCACATCAGCCAGACAATCTCCAACAGGCTTGCTCAGGGCTTGCCCTAACCATGAAGTCTTAAAAAAAAAAAAAAAAATTGCCCTAAGTGCAATCTTCAATTACTAAGTTGACACCTATATATCTAACTAGCACATTCCATCCTTGTTAACTTGACAGAAAACACAGTGCTTCATTTCATTTCATTTCATTTTTTTTTGCATGTATGATAGCATATGGATTTTGCATATGGATAGATATACATGTGTGTGCAGGCATGCATACAAGAGGCTACTTGAGTGTGTGTGCCTGGGAAGGCCCAAGGTGACATGGGAAATCATCCTGGACTGCTCATCGATCTTATACTTGCTGTGGAGCTTCCTAATCTCTGCCTTCTAGGGCCATTTTTCATGTGTGATTTGGGGTTACGAACTCAGGTCTTTTTGCTTGCAAGGCCATCTCTCCAGTCCCTAAAACATTATTTTTAAACTATAGCCTTTCAGCCCTTGCCCGTATAGATGTTACATTCATCTTATACTATAAGATATATTAAATTCAATTTTTAAAACTCTCAAAGTTTGACACTGATAGTTCTCATAGCCTAGTTTTTAAATGGTCAGTCATTAATTGTTCAGTTCCAACTTTTTTCAAAAAATGTCCAGAGTCTCTTAACTGTAAAGTTTTGTCAAGTCAAAACAAGTTAAAAACATTAAAATGAAATCATAAAGACAGAGCAAGAAAATGTCAAATTAAGACTAAGGGGAAAAAAAAGTAAAGGTAAATATCACATCCTGTAGTTCAGTGTCTCAATTTTTGCTCCTCATCATTGATCAGGTCAGCTCAAAAAATCATTGGGAAAATCCATTATTTCAGCCTAGTAGATCAGTTGCACATGCAAGTCTTCACTGGACCAGGTCGAATGGTTCTGACACTTCCAACATTTAGTAGAGAACATTTCTCTACTAAATATGTTAGCTTCACTTCCTATTACAGGAATTTCATATGTACTGTGGAGCAAAAACCTCAGTTGCTCTCCATGAACGTAATCTTTTATCAATACCAGCACTACCTGGACAGTTCTTCAGTTCTGCAGTGAGGCTGAGGTGATGCCTGGCCCATTCCAACCACAGCTGTGTCAACTTCTGCATGCTGACCTTGGAAAAGTCCTTTTCCAGATAGCCCAACTTTCAAAAGCAAGAAACTACTTCAGCTTAGGCATTCTTCTACAAAGAGTCTGGTTTTTTTTTTCCAATTCATTTATTATTTATTTATTTGTGTGTGCGCACACGCCTATGGAGGCCCAAGGGTGACTTCAAGAGTCATCCTGTGTTGTCCTACCTCCTTTTTTCTTTACCCTGGGGTTCCAGGGGTTCCTACTACTGTTCCAGTGCAAAGCACTAGATTTTTCTTCAATGCTGTTAATTTCTTCAGTAGCCACAGCCGCTCCACTGTCTACCTTTGCCTTCTCCACAACTTCAAGGCTGCCAACAGAGCCCTTCTTAACCAAACAAAACAGCCCATCATCTTTAAATTCAACTTCACCAGTGTATTCTTTTCAATACAAGCTGGACTTGAATAGTTCATTCCTCTCTTAGCATATTTTTCAAATGGCCCAAATGGCTCTGCTAGAGCATTTTTGTGGCCCTCAACCTCAGACTCCTCAAAGGTACATATCTCCAGCAAAACCATTCAAAATCTACAAAGGCCACATGCCAAATTTATCAGCAACTTCTCAAAAATTATGTTTCAGTTCGCCTACATTCCTGATAAATTCAGAATCAAAGAGCTTACTTAGGCGAATAAAGGGGTTTTATTCTTTTTTATGAGTCTCGGTTAAGGTTCTTAATCCAGATTAGCAGGAGAGCTCATATCAACACCAGGGACCGAAAGAACAGGCCACACCATATCACACATTTGCTGAAAGAGAGGCAAACCTCACTTTCCAGACTGCAAGTCTGTCCAAATATACTAATGTGTTGAACCAGCTCTCCTTATTCCCCTCGTAGAGTGGGCACACCCTTTATGGACTGAGTCTTCCCACATTAATCAGACAGTCTCCTGCATGCTTGCTCAGGACTTAACTATGAATTCTTTACAAACGTGCTTCAAGTTCAATCTTCAATTTTCAAGTTGATGTTTATCTAACCTTAGCAAAGCCAACCACCGTGCCAATATTCTGTATATGTTTACCTATTTGAATTTCAACTACAGTTATGGGATTGAGATGGAGCTCAGAGGTAGAGCTCTTGTCTTGCATGTGTAAGGTCCTAATTAAACATTGCTAAACAGAATGAAAAACAAAAACTCAACAATATATACACCTCGGCCCTGCCTTAAGTTCTGCTGTGTCAACTGTTGTCCTTATATAAGAGCCTTATATAAGAGCCAAAGTCCTTACAGCATCTAAGAGTTATATTTGAGATTTAAACCCATGTCTCTCTTGGCTTCAGAGCCATTCTGGTAGAGGTAGACTTCACTGTGAGGTGACAAGCAATGGACCGACCTAAAAGCATAAGATTTACTTAACATTGGTTCCAAAGCCAAATATTCCTTCCTTGGGTATTGGTAGCTACATAGCTTTCTACTAGCTATGGTTTAGGAATGGATACTCAGAATAATGCTAGTCATGACAGTAACCTAGACCAATCTTCAATTGGACAACTGCTCTAAATTTGGTACATGTACACTTTTTTCCACAATATTTTGAAGTTATGGTTAAATTTAGGTGTACATGGTGTCATCCTGGAGTGCATGCATTCTTTCCTGTATGTATGAATGTAAAACCCCAGGTTCACCTACTCCCTCCACTACAGCTGTTCTGGTTATTCAAAATGAAACATTAAAATCCTTAGAGAACTTACATTCTACTAGGAATATAGAAACATAAGTTACCAAAGTGCTGTGAAACAAAACAGGAAGCCATGTTGTGAGGAAAGTAAATAGAGAGTACTAATCATGGAGATGACTAGGAGGTGGAATGTTGGACAGTGAGTAGGAGAGTCTCTAGTAAGGGAGTATCAGAAGCTGGAGAGATGGCTCAAGACTTTGCTTCATAAACAGAATGTCCTATGTTCATATCCCCGGTCCCCTGTAAAAACATCAGGCAGAGAACATGGTGGCTTGCACTTCCAGCCCTAGTGGACGGAAATCCCAGAAGCAAAAAGAAAGTAGAAGCAATCCAGGATGATTTCCAAAGTCACCCTTGGTCCTTTCTCTACAGGGTCACACAATGCTCTCTCTCTCTCTCTCTCTCTCTCTCTCTCTCTCTCTCTCTCTCTCTCTCTCACACACACACACACACACACACACACACACACACACACACAAATAGTTTATCAGGGAAAACCTCTCCAAGGCAGTGAGATATGTAAGTGATTAGCAAAATGATGACATGAACCGTAGCATACAGAGCTGTTGGACTTGTGGTTCGGACAGAAGGAACAAGAGAAGACAGAACTCTAAGGCAAGGTTAGCTTTTTATGTCTGAGGAACAAGTAATGTTAGTATGGGCAAAATAGAATGAATATTGATAGAAGGTGAGGTTAAGGAGATGGGGTGGAGCCTTATGTAAGGTTGTAAGCCATAATAAGAAAATTTTGTTTCCCAAACAGCACACTTTTAAGGAATTCAGCAGAATGGAAATTGTTCTGCAGGTCAGAGAAGACGTGTGTGGTTATTGTGTGTGTTTGGTCCTATTAGAACCTCTGACACTACTTTTTGACCAGGTCCTTCCTAAGCTGTCATCACATTAGCAGCCAACTTCTGAGTCCATTCAGAACAGTACTGGGGTCAGTCTACATTTCATCACCATTGTACATCAGAGAGGGCTTGTCCAACAAGAACTTCTGCCATCTTTGCACATATGGATAGTTTTATAACCTGATTGTCTTTATTAATTTTTAATAAATTTCAGTTTTTAATTAAACTGATTATGTGTCAGTAATTTAGACGGCCATGTCCTTTACAAATAATGTTGGTTGTCTTTCATTTATATGTTGTAGTTCAAGGCATATTACTCTAAAGAGAAGCAAAATTGACAAGTATAAAACACTTTTCTATTTATAAATAAAATAGTGCTCAGCTATTTTGGCTCTAGTAATTTAATTATTAACATGGCCTAGTGTTATTTTGTAGGTCACTAATATATGTTGTTTTCAAGTAGTGAAATACCATCTGATACATTTCTCCTTTTTTACTTAAAACAAAAAGTATTATTTACAGGCCACTAAATTGATTTTACAGCCTACTAAGGGATATATGGAACTTTGAAAAACAATATAGTTGAGAAAATAGAGACTTTGAGAACTTCAGTGTTTTGTCCAGTGTAATATGTCAAAGGAGTAATATGTCCAGCATAATAAATCAAGATCTGAGACTTGAAGCAGACTGAACTACAAAGCTCTTGTCTGTTGTATCACATTAAACAGCTTCCCTGGTGACACTAACCTGTAACAAGACAGAGGGAAAGTTCAAGGGAACCTCAATGATGACTTTTCAAGAAGTGTGACCCTTGGAGTTGTCTGTGAAAGTCTGGGTAGAATACAGTTGACATTACTCACTAATTATGCTGGGAATTCAGATTCTCAAAGCACTCACATCTCATCACTCAGTTGTGCACTGAGCTAACCTTGCCTTCTTAAAATAATAGCTACATATATGATCTAGCTCATGAGTGAGAACATTGGATTCTCAAAAGTTAATTTTTGAAATATGACCTGGAAGCAATGCTCAGATATGGGAAAAGATATATCTAAGGTCTGGGTTCAATTCTTGGATTTCTGAACTGGCCCTGTTACTGACTTAGTTTTATGGAACAGAGATGGAAACATTAGGCCATATAAAATGAAGAGAAAGGGAATTAGTGCCTGTTACTTTTAAAATTTATTTATTTATTCTTTTAGTATTTTGTACATGATTATAGTAAATATATGAGTTTTACATCTTAATCCCCATTCCCATCCCTCCTTCTTCCCTGCTAGCCCCCCTACTATTTCTTGTCTTTTTGCATAGTGACCCACTGAATTTCATCTAGGTTGTCTGTGATGGCATGTGCCTTAGCACTGCTGGAGTATGAATCAGTGGATGTACCATTGAAGAAAGCATCCTTCCCCAATCACAATTAACCCTCATTAGTCCCTAACCCTCATTAGGGGGTTAGGGGTTTCTTAAGTTCTCTGCCTTTTCATGGTAAAATCTTGATAGGACAAATCACCGGCAGTTATTATGGAAATATATATATAGCTGCATGGATGTGTGTTATTTTTATTGTAAGATATGTATTCTAGTAGGTCTGTCTCGTTCTGCTTTTCCTTTTTGACACTCCCAACCTTATTTTGGCCAATGTTAGGTTTTCACACATATTAGGTAAATGCTGGACCACTGAGCTACATCAGTCTTGTTCCAGGCACATATAACTTTTAATTTTCAGGGGCTGGAGAGATAGCTCAGGGGTTAAGCCTCCACCTTGCAGACGGAAGGTCCTGAGTTTGGATCAAAGACCCCATGTATAGACGCCGGGCGTTTCTGGTCCTGGTAGGGCGGAGCCTGTGAATCCCGGGGCAGAGTAAACAAGAAGGAGGTGGAAGCATCCATGGTGGTTCCCGAATGTGGTTCTACACACACACACACACACACACACACACACACACACACACGCACGCACGCACGCACGCACACACACACGCATATACACTCACAATTGAATAAATAAAAATAAAAAATAAAAAAATTTTAATTTTCACAGCCATTTTGTGAGAGGAACAGTTTCATTTTGCAGAGAAGAAATGTTGGACAGGAAATGACTAATGAACAGTCAAACATCTAGGTAGCACTGAAGTTGGGGCAGAAGCTCTATTTCCTTATAGCTACATCGTAGTCCTAAACTCATGACAGAGATAGAAGTGTAGTATAGAAGAGGCCATTCCTAAGCTCTGGGCATAAGAAGCTTTATAAGAAGCCTAAAAACCTCAATTACATGGATGAAAATGGAACTACGTTGTGTTTAAGTGGGATATCTTTAATCTGTGTAGATTCAAGCATTTGGGGATTGTTTTTAATCTTCATGCAGTGAAAGAATGAAAAAAAAAATGGAGCTGGGAATATTGCTCAGTTGGAAGAGTGCCTGTTGAACATGCATGAAGCCCTGAGATCAATCTCCAGTACCCCATAAGCTGGGTGTGGTGGTACATGGCTGTTGTCCCAGTGTTTGTAAAGAGGGCATTTGAACGTGGGGTGTGTGCCTGTGGAGGCCAAGGTGACATCAGGAATCATCCTGGATTGCTCTTCCTACTTTCTGCTTTGCTCTGGTTTCCCAAGCTCTGCCTTCAGGGCTGCAAGTGCAGGCCACCATCACCATCTTCTGGCATTTGTAGATGTTATCTGGGAACCTTAATTTAGGTACTTTGATTGTGAGCCAAGGACTTAATTACTGAGCCATCTCCCAAGTCCCAATTTTATTTTGGACTTAAACTAATCTGGCTTTCCAAAGCTTCTGGACCTCTTTAGTGGGGAGGTCGAAATTAAGTGCTGTGTGTAGGAGGGAGAAAGATCAAGTTCTGTGGAAAAAGTTGGTGGAGGGCTACATACACCATAAACTTCTATTCCTGCCAGGTAAATGTTTTTTCTTAAGAACAGTTTTCTCTCAAGAGAGGACATTAGCCTAGTGCTAATCATTTGATTATATAATTAGCTAAGGATTTTTTTTAATAATTTCATAAGATCGATGATGTAAAATCTGTGGACAATATTAAGAGTAAAAAATGGCAAAGTAGATTGGGTAAGAAACTAGAAAGAAATTAACATGAACCAATCCCTATGGTAATTTATTTGCAAAATTGCTTGCTTGCATTCTTAGAATGTTTTTATTATCAGTATTTTGTATGAAGAAACCGAAGCACAAAGAGATTAAGTAACTCCTCCATGATTCATAGGACAAAACTAGTAACTCTACTAGGATATATTACCCCAAAACTTTAAGAAAGTATCTTGTTTGTTTGTTTTTTCGTTCATTTATTTATTTAATGTGTGTGTATCTGAGGGCACTGTATATTCTTGTGGAGGACCAAGTGTGACTTTGGGAATTATCCTGGGTTTCTACTACCTCCTCCTTGCTTAGCTCTGGAATTTTCCAAGCTCTGCCTACCAGGACCTGAAGTGCAGGTTGCTGCCATTTCTGCCTGGTGTTTTTACATGGGACCTGGGATCCAAACTCAGGACTTTGTGCTTGTGAGGCAGTCTTAACCCCTGAGCCATCTCTCTACCCCCCATCCACCCCCCCAAAAAAAAAACCTATGTGCATGTTAGGGTATATGCACATAGATGTTGGAAGTTGATGTGTCTTTAATGGCTCTTTACTTTTATTAAGACAATGTCTCAGTTGACCCCAGATCTTTTTTTTTTTTAATTCAATTGTGTGTGTATGCGTGTGTGCTCATGTATGTGTGCGTAGAACCACGGACGAACTTGGGAACCACCATGGACCGCCTCCACCTCCTCCTTGTTTACTCTGCCCCGGGATTCACAGGCTCCGCCCTACCAGGACCAGAAATGCAGGTCGCCCCCGCTTCTGCCGGGCGTCTATACGTAAGATCTAGGATCCGAACTCAGGACCTTCCTCCTGCAAGGCAGAGGCTTAACCCCTGAGCCGCCTCTCCAGCCCCAACCCCATATCTTGTCAAGTGTCTCAGATACCTGGACAACTTGCCTTGGGATTCCCTGTCTTTGCCTACTGGTGCTGGGATTAAAGGAACCACCATACCTGCCTGACTTTTCCATGAGTTCTGGACATCTAAACTCTTGTCCTTGAGCTTGTGAGGCAAGTGTCTTACCTACTGAGCTACCTCCCCATCCTGACTTAATTTTTTCTAAGCTTACAAACTATTCCTGAATGTTTCAAGTTTGAAAACAAATGGTATAGAATTGGTATAATCCTTTAATCTAAGAAAACTTCACCAGTGAACCCACCTGGACCTAGTTAGTGCTTTCTGTTTTGGAAAGTTATTAGGTTATTAATTCAGTTCTTTAATTGATAGAGATCTATTGAAGTTTTTTTTTTTTTGAGCATTTTGGCAGTTTGTGACTTCAAGGAATTGGTTCATTATCAAATTTATGAGCTGATGTGTTCATTATATTCTTTATTTTCTTGAAATTAATTGGCATACGAAAATAATGAGTTTTATAATGAATGGCTCGTATTTGTTCCCCCATTCACCCCCCTATTTTCCCGTTAATGTTCATGGAATTAAAGTGACAGCCCCTTTTAATTTTTCTTTCCAGCTTTATTGAGATATAATCAACCACCTTTTTCATTTCCTGATATTATTTGTACTGTTCCCTTTTTTCTTAGTTGTCCTTCCTAGAAGTTTACTGAATTTATTAAACTTCTGAGTCAGTTTTTGTTGATTTTTTTTCTTTTCTGTTTCATTTATTTTGTTCTAGTCTTTTCATTATTCTACCTAACTAGAAAATAAAAGCAAATCAGATTCATTCTCTCTCTGTGTGTCTCTCTGTCTCTCTCTCTGTTCGTATGTTTTGTATGTACGTGCTATAGTGCAACCTGTAGCCAGAGGACAACTTTGTGGAGTTGCTTCTTCTATCCAACTTTATATGGGTTCTCGGGTTTGAACACTGTTGATCGTGTGCACAGCAAGCTCTCTGGCTTGTTGGACCATCACCCACTCTATCTTATTTTTGACCATGCATTCAGTGCTGTCTAAGTACTACTTTTACTGCACCCCACAAAGTTTTATTTTCATTTAGGTATTTTGGTTGTTTCTATTTCTTTTTTTTTTTTTTTTTCCTTTCTTCTTCTTGATTGTTTTTTGCTTTGTTTCTGTTTTTGATGTTTTGCCCAAGTTTGGTCTTGCACTTCTAGTCCCAAATGATCCTACTTTAAGCTCACAGATGCTGTGATTACAGATACGTGCCACCATGCTTAGTTCAATCAAGCAATTTAAAAAATTTCTCTTGAGATAATTTGTTTGATCCATAGTTTCTTTAAATTGTGTTATTTTAATCTTTTGGTATTTGAGGATTTTCTAGGTATCTTTCTTTTCCTCACTTCTAGTTTTATTCATTTGTAGTCAGAACACATGTTATATGACATGTATTATTTTTAATTGTTAAGGTGTGTTTTATGGGTCAGAATGTCACTAGTCTTGGTGAATGCTCATGTGAATTCATATGATATAGTTTTGGATGGCATAGTTTGTAGACATACATTGTATCTAGATGATTGATGGTGCTGTGAAATTTAAAATGTCCTTGCTGAATTTCTGCCTGCTGTATTTATCAATTTCTGATAGAATAATGTTGAGTTTTCCAGCTGTGACATTAGATTCATCAGATTTCGCTTCACGTATTTTGACACTCTGCTTTTAAGTGCATACACTTTAAAGATTCATGTCTTCTTGGAGTATTGACTCCTTTATCATTATGAATATCTGTTCATTTTCTTTGCTCTAGAGTCTACCATGTCTTTTTTTTTTTACTTGTCTTTTTTTTTTTTATTTCAGCTCATACAAACTTATTAGGTACACCAGTTCCCTCCCTCCCTCCTCCCCCCCCATACCCCCTGCTCCTCCTCCTCATCCTTCTCCCTCCCCATCCCCCAGTGCCTCCCACCCCAATTCCCAGAGAGTCCTTTCTTGTGCATGTCTGATTTTCCTCTGGGCCCTCCTCTCCGATGACGTACAAGGACCCAGTGGCCTTTCCCGAACCCTTTCCCGTGTTCCCCTTAGGTATAGGAACACTGCTGTGGCTGCCAATCCTTTGCCTCCAAGGATCTTGGTGCCTTTAGCAGATGCTAGACTTTGTGAGGTCAACAGTGTGTTGGACAATGCGCAGGGCATGCAAAGTCCAATTATGATTGCTTCAGCCCTAACTAGTATGGAGTATCTTACATATCATTGCTCCTCCCATCCTTTTGCTCTTACACTCTTACCGCCCCCTCTTCCGCAAATTTCCCTGAGCTTCAAGATGGGGAGAGACTAAGCTGGCCTAGTTCTAGGTGGTTGATATAGAGTCTCTGAAGTTCTGGATTGTGGTTTGTTGATTTTCTTTTGCAGTTTTGCTGCTCCTGAAATGCCCTTCACTCCATCGTGATGGGCATTGTATGGCCAGAGACAAAAAGCTGTTAGAGTCTTGTGATAAAAGCAAATTCAAAGTACCCTGTCTTAATAATAGCTGCTTCCACTTTCTTTTAATTGGTGTTAGCACCACTATATGTATTTCTCTACTCTTACTTGTACTCTGTATATATTTCTTAAATTTAGAAGTAATTTTTTAATTTAATTTTTTTATTATTTATTCAATTGTACGTGTATATGTCCGCACTCGTGTGTGTTATGTATGTATGTGTTGTGTGTAGAACCACGGACGAATTCGTGAACCACCATGGACGCCTCCACCTCCTTCTGCCCCGGGATTCACAGGCTCCGCCCTACCAGGACCAGAAGTGCAGGCCGCCCCCACTTCCGCCTGGCGTCTATATGTGGGGTCTAGGATCCGAACTCGGGACCTTCTGCCTGCAAGGCAGAGGCTTAACCCCTGAGCCACTTCTCCAGCCCCTAGAAGTAATTTTTTAAAAAAGAGAGTAGGCAATACATGTGCTACTCATGGAGGTCAAAGGACAGCTTTCAGAAATAAATTGTCTCCCTCCACGGTGTGAGTTTCTAGAGATCAAACTCAAGTCTCCAGGTTTTGCCCGTAAGTACCTTACACATTGAGCCATCTTGCCAGCCCCTATTTTTACTTTCAGAATGGAATTACTGGACAACTCACAGTAGAACATGTTTTTATCATCACTCATGATAGTCTCTGTCTTTTATTGGTGTATTATTACATAGGCATTCAAAGTGATTTTGATATTTTTTTTCTGCCTTTTCTGGTTCTGAATGTTTTATATTTTTCCATTATATTTTTTTCGGTGATTGCTCTAGGGAGTCAAGTATATATTTACAATCCAAGACAATCTTTAGGTAACACGTCTATTCACAGGTAGTACATGTAATTTATATTCCCAGTTCCCTTTGATTCCTTGTTTCATTGCTGCTATTCATTTTGTGTGTGTGCAGCATACATATGCGTGCAGACACATTTGCAGGGAGAGTTTACATTATGATTCATTCTTGGTGTTGCATATCTTTTTTTGCAAGTGGATAATGACATGAGGTGAACCTTCAAACAGACATGTAATTTCAATCCCTGAATATTAATATTTGGAGAATATTTCTTCTGGAGACTATGGGACAGAATATTATTGGAAAATCTTAAGTGTAGTTGCTGAGCATAGATGCCTTAGGTCAGTTCTCCTGTTTATCTGTCTGACTAGTGTTTGAACAGACCTTGAGTTCAGGCTTTTAGCACACGGGACAGGGTTGCAGACTTGCTTACACAAGTAGCTGTTATGGGGACTGACTGATAGGAACCAGGTTAGATTTGGCTTCTCCAACATGTAGCTGGAATTTGGATCTTCAGTTTATACGCAGCCTTTTCTTTAACATTCAGTGTATCTAAAATATGTCTCATACTAAAAGTCCAGAAAATCATTTAAACTTCAAGAGGATCAGTATGATTTGACTTTTCATTGTACAGTGATTTTTTTATGTAATATTTACCTTTATCAATAAAATAGAATACCTATTTCTCTGATTTTGAAAGGTAATGTATATTCATTATCTTATGTGTCTATTTAGCTTATTCTAAAGGGCTTTACAGTGAAGACATGTAATTAGTATTCATTTTGGAGTTGTTACATAAAACTGAAACCACTGCACATCAAGAATGCCTGGACCTGTCTTAACCCTTCTTGGCTGTGGCAAATTCTTGATATCTTCATGTATTTCCATCCATACGCACCTCTGGTCCTGCACACTTATATTTGATTCTATCTTCCTTAATTATTTTTATGGATCCAGTGACAGATTTAAAATTATAGTCATTCTGCTGCTTTTCTCATGACCAGTGAATTTGGTGTTTATAATTTGTTTTTCTTCTATTATCATGAAATTACCATCTTTTCTCTTGCCTGGATGGCCTTTTGTTTTTTTTTTTAAAGCCTGCATCTTTTTATCACCTTATACATAAGCTGTGTTTCTCAGGTCATATCTGGAGACATTTTAACTTTTCACAACTGAGGTTAGACAGGGTTGTTACTCACCTATAGTCTCTACCAAGTAGACATAAAATAAATTTCCTGTTATGCATAACACAGCTCCATATATAAATAATGACTTGGCCTAATATGCCAGTAATACAGAATTTGACTTCTGGCTTATGGTATTTCCATGTTATTTAACTCTAGTTACAATCCCCATTTTATAGATGATAAAACTAAGTCTCTAAAGGATTAAGTAACTGAATCAAATTCATGAAACTAGTACATGTTGAAGCCAAGTTCAAACTTCAGCTTATCCAACTCAGTGCCTGAGTGATCACAATAGACAGCCTTCCCATAACTCAGACCTTTGTCTTTTACCTGGACTATTACAGTTTATTTCTATTTGACTCCCTTGCTTCTTGTGTCTCTATTATTGCATATGGCTTTAATAATTATTCTGCCTCTCTGCTTAACAATCTTCCAGTCCAGAAAGGGTGTAACTTTAGTTCTCCTACCTGTTATTCAAGACCAAGGCCACTGTATTTAGTCCATGATCTACTTTCACAATGTTCTTCAGTTTCGAAAATGTGCTCTGCGTTCTTTCTCTCTCTCTCTTTCTCTCTCTCTCTTTCCCACCCACTCTTCCTCCCTCCTTCCCTTCCTTCTTTCCTCCCTCCCTCTCCCTCTCTGTCTTTTTTTTTATCTGATTTCTCGGTATTCTACAATATACATAAGCTGCTATTTTAACTTAAAAAGTTATTTTTTAATGAAGCAGAATAAGAATACTATAATCCTTTCTAAGTTCTCAAGAATCATAAGGTTAAATGATACTATTTTAACTTAAAACAATGACCTGTAACTATAACTATAATCATAGTAGAAATGATTATCTAACATATATGAGACCCCCCCAGGGTTTAACCCACACTCCCAAGGAAAGACTTTCTCTTTATAGAGGGTGGAGAGAGAGAGAGAGAGAGAGAGAGAGAGAGAGAGAGAGAGAGAGAGAGAGAGAGAGAGAGAGAGAATATGCACGTGCATGCTTTAACACATGAACGTAGTATATAAAAATTAGATATTTACATAATTAAATGTTACCAGTGTCTTTTGAAATGTCTTCAGGTTTCTTTTGTGTAGTACTTTTTGTGCGTGTTGTACCTTTTGTCCGGAATCCCATATGTTCCACAATTCATCTACTTGGTGGGAACACTGTAGCCCGAGGGAAGAGAGGCTGCGAGCACGTTACTTGTGCACTGGTGAGCTAAGGTTAAGATCTGGTTCATCTGATCTCTACCTGTGAGTTCTTAAGCAAATAACACAGCCACATTTTATCTTTTGTCTCTGCTGTATATTGGAACTGTATCTAACTCACAGGGTTGTAAGTACTCAGTAAGAGCTTACATGTGAGGTGTTTAGCAGAAGGCTCAGTATACTGTGGTCTCAGTGAATTTCAGGAATTCTGTTATTATTATTTCTGTGTCTTTTCTATGGTCCTTTAACACTTTTCCAATAGTATGAGGTCTAGAAACAAGAATTCTTGAATATCTTTGCCCTATCATTTACAACTTTTATAAAAGCTAATGATTTAGTTATCATGCTTCTGTTTATACATCTAGACCATAGGGTGTGCTTAAGGATTAAATGAGGTAATGTGGATGAAATACCTAATCTAGACTAGATCTGCCATGTAGCAAGAACTAATTTGTTACTTACTGTAATTATGCTTCTAGCACTTACTATTTCTTATCTGTGTAACATTTGACTAGTACACTTAAAATTCCTTTTTGCAGCGAATTAATCTCTTGAAGATGAAGATCATAAAATAGGTCATTCCTGTATCTTGAAGTAGTACTTTGTGGTGGTTGTGATGAGGTCATTATATTGCATTGAGAGCTTTTTGAACCTCATGATATCCCCAGAGGGTGGGCAGGATGGTAGCTGATTATCTGCCTAAGCAATAAATGTAGGTTTAGATGCCAGTTGTGCTCTAGGCATTGGGTCTTTCCTTCATATTGATTACATTTTAGCTCTCATAATTGTACATAAAGGTAGTGCTTATTAAGCCCACTTAAAATAAGGGAGTCTTGAGCTCATGAAGGCTAGATAACATGACCAAGTTCAACAAGGTTGTGACATTTAGAGCTTGGACATAAGCACACAATGCCTCTCTTCCTCACCATTAAGTTTTCATTTGTCAGATACTGGATTTGGTTATACCTAACCCACAGTTTTGTTCTTTGCTTTGAGGATTCTGGCTCCCATGTCTTCTAAAGTAGTTATTGAAATCATGTGTGATCTTAACAGTAGGATGTAGAAAACCTTTACCCAAAGACTTCATTAATAAGTGATTGTTGTTTCTTAGTTATCTCTGTTAATGGAGAGTGTTAAGAAAGAGTAGATGAGATACTCAGTTAACATTGATTTCACCCCGTTGATTGTATAATAGGCTGAGCTCATTCTTAAATTTACGTTATAAGCCATGGTGTGTTACAAAGAGCCCTGGATCAGGAGTACCAGATTTGGAATTCTTTTTGTGGGAGATTATATAATTTTTGGAGTCAAGTAGACCTGATTTTAGAAAATTTCCTCTCCCTTTTTTTTTTTTTTTGAGTCTCTATTTTGTATGTACTTTGAGGAGAAAAATCCCAAATGGCAGAGTTTTTAGAATTAAATGCAATATAGTATGTAAAGTGCTTTTACCTCAGTCATAATAGAGAAATGGTAATTGTAATAAATGTATATTATTCACACTTTGGGAAGCATTCCAGCTGTTTAGCCTACTATGTAGAACTTTTTCAATCAGTAGATCCCAACATTCCTAAATCTGTTCTGCTACTCATTTCATGTACTGAATTACCAATGTTTTCAGAAGAAACCATAATTTCCTGCGAATATGTTTTTGTGAGTACTTCTGCTCTTACTTAGAATATACTCTCCATTCCCTTCTTGTTTCACCTATGGCAACTTTATCCTTAAAAACTAGTCATATACCTTTCCTGATGGTGAAGGTCTCATTACCTGGATTGAGTTATCAACCCCTCCTTGTGTGTTTCCTGTTTGTATTTTGCTCACAGGTTCCTCTCATATACTATACTGGGGTTAATCCTTTACCTCATTTGTCTGCTCCATAGGTCATGAGGACAGTTTGTAATTCCAAGGCAGCAGAGTACATTGTCATGTGTCAGGAGCATCCCTTTTCATTTGCATCCTAGATGTGGAAGATGTGATAGCAAATCTCTTTGTGTTAAACCTTTCACAGGTAGTAATCAAGACAAAAAGATACCAGAAATAGATTCCTAAAATATAATTAATTGGTCTTTGACAAAGGAGTAAAGAGATAGAAGATGGTCCTTTCAACAGATGATACTAGTTACCTATATGAAAAAGATGAACCCAGATTCAAACTTTATACCCCTCACTAATATTAATTCAAAATAGATCACAGACCTAAATGTAAATGAAAACCTTAAAATTCGTAGAGTGTAACATAGAAGAAAATCTACATTGGCCTTAGATTTGGCAATATGGCTATTTAGATTCAGAACCAAAAAAAGCAAGAATTGATACATTTCATCAAAATTAGAAATTTCTCATTTATAAAGCATAATATTTAGATAATGAAAAACAAGACAAAGACAGTAAATATTTGCAAATAATATTTCTGATAAATGACTATTACTGAAAATATACAGAGAATTCTTAAAATTCAGCAGTAAAAGGAAAGCAGATGACAGGTAAACATGAAAATTTATTACCAGAAAAATGTTTGTTAAAAAGCAGGGAGGTATCACAACACCCTGTTAGAATAACCACAATTTACAACAATGACACCAAATGCTAGTGAGCATGTGTGGGGGAACAGGAACTTTGATTAAAACCTTATTGGTGGAAATGTAAAATGTACTGCTGTTGTATTACAGCACTAAACATACTCTTACCATGTCCTTCCACAGTTGCAGCCATATATCCAAATGAATTAAAAACATATCTGCACAGAATGATTACAGCAACTTTATTCATAATTGACAAAATATAGATGCAACCAAGATGCACTTTGTCAGGGTGAGCGACAAAATAAAATGGTGTGTTCACTCAAATGAACATTATTCAGTGCTTAAAAAATGGTGACAAGAAACCGATTCCCAGGGGCTTTTACTAAAAGAGCAAAAGGAGCCCAGAACGGAGGTGTCTGCAGGCAACGGTAGCGACAAATATCTGCTCCCCCCCCCCTTTTTTTTTTTTAATTCAATTGTGTGCGTGTATGTGTGTGTATGTGCGTGTATGTGTGCGTAGAACCACCGACGAATTTGAGAACCACCATGGACCGCCTCCACCTCCTCCTTGTTTACTCTGCCCCGGGATTCACAGGCTCTGCCCTACCAGGACCAGAAACGCAAGCCTCCCCCGCTTCTGCCCAGCGTCTATACGTGGGGTCTAGGATCCGAACTCAGGACCTTCCGCCTGCAAGGCAGAGGCTTAACCCCTGAGCCACCTGTCCAGCCCCCCTGTTCCCCTTTGTAAATAGTATTTTTATACTTCATCCTCACCATCTCAGGCTTTATACACGTGGATCCCTCAGAATGGAGGGGTGGTGACTTCCCTTCTTCCTCAGAGTGGCTGAGGATGGGAAAAAGTGATGTATTTAAAGAAAAATAAATTTAATAACATGTTTCTCTAACCAAAAAAAAAAAAAAAAAAGATGACAAGAGATGACCTAAGTGCATGTTAAGCGAGTAAACAACCTGGAAAGACTGTATTATTAGTTATTTACAAAATGCATTATTTTAGCTATATGACATGCTAGATAAAACTATGAAGATGGTAATAAAATTTTAGGTTAGTGGGAAAGAGTCAATTCAGAGCACTGAGGACTTTTTGTGACAGCGCTTCACAATAAATAGATATGTGTCATTAGGCATTTGTCAAAACTCAGTGGATGTGCAATGCCAAGAGTGAAACTAATGTAAACTGTGGACTCTTCGATAATGATATGTCAATGACATACACCATTCCCATGAGAGATGTTTGTAATTGGGATAATTATGCCAATGGAGGATGAAGAAACATGGGAAATTTATGTATCTTCTGCTGAGTGCTCTACAAACCTAATATTACTCTGGTTAAGTATGTTAAGAAGAGATATAGTTCAGTGGTAGAGTGCTTACAAAAAGAAAGAGGAAGGGAGGGAAGAAAATTAATGAAGGAAAACTTAAAAGGAAAAGCAGGTAAATAGGAATTAAGACAAAAGAGTCTCTCTCTCTCTCTCTTGCTTAAGACAAAAGATTCTCTTTCTCTCTCTCTCTCTCTCTCTTGCTTCCCTCTCCACCTGAAAATATTCTTCACAGCAAGTTGTTACCCCCTACATACACACACACACACACACACACACACACACACACACACTTGTTTCACCTTTCCTCAACTTCCTCTGTCCCAATCCCTCTCCTCACTGAGTTTAATAGAGATTACTTGCAGGAGCATGGGTGAGCACTGCCTTAGTGGGCTGGAATTCAGGTAGGCCCCCATACCTGTCCAGCATTTTACCCTGCTGATCCAAACTTTGGTTCTTTTGATTGTATGGCAAGTACTTTAATCACTGACCCATCTCCCCAGCTGAAAAAGATTTAAAAGAGTTTTTAAGCCACATTTATTTTTACCATCCAAAGAAGATTGGTATTTAATTTTTTATTTCGTGTATATTGACTTAAAATCTGCCATTATAACCTGCTGTAATAGTTTCTACAAGGCTAATTTTTTATTTTGAACACCTATATCTGTTTTCATTATTTCCTAAAAATATATTGTATTTGTAATGAGGGCTATGACTATATACATACATCTTAATTATGATTTTAACTCATCTCCAAAATTCAATAATGTGAGTAAGCCAAGGATATCTCTATATCACAGACACATTTAGGAAAAAAATGCTTGTATTGTCTGTTCCTAGTAGTTATTCTAAAAGTAAATTTCCTTAATATAATGAAATTTAGGAAAATGTGTCCTTTAAAAACACAATGCAAACAAAAAACCTCTTGAGATGTAAACATTTCATAAGCAAGTTAATTGCTCAGATTTGGACATCACCATGTGTGCAGTTTCCCTAATCTTTCTCTAGCTTAGCAGTTGGCATCCTCTTTATATATATATATATACTTATTTTGATGTCTGGGGCAGTTGGAGCTTTGTAGAATTTGCCATTCTGGAGCAGCGATCTTTTTTCCCTATTTTAGAATGAATCAGGGGCTTGGAACTGGGTGTTATTGAGGACCTAGTATGGCTCCACTGTGGCCAGCAACAGTACCAGCAGCCCTTATATTTACTCAGCAGACTTAGGAATTATAGCCGTCTTCTGATTTAATTTTCTGTGACACATTAAGTCTGTGCTGTAGCCTTCAGACCACTACAGCTGTTTCCTGATTCTTCCCCCTCCTCCTCCTCTTCCTCCACTTTATATCTTCATCTCACTGCCTTTTAAGGCGTTACTGTTCTTGACTGATAGTCTTTCAAAGGAAGTAACCACAGCACAGTAGAAAAGACAGCCATAAAAAAAAAATTCATCACAACAAAGGAGCTGAGAGCTATGGCCTATGTTGCATTGGTGGTGGGAGAGCCCAGTTAATAGGAAAAGACTTGGATAATTTGTTTAATGACCAACCTAAAAACCAGTAATCATGATGATCATAATCACCATTTTCAAAGACCTACTAAGTATCCAATTTAGAACTAGGCAGTAGAGACACAGAAATAGTTTGAATAATGTCCTTAATTCTGGAAAAGTTTGCAGTCCAGCAAAATGAAACATTGTAAACTGTTTATATATTGCAGTTAAATCAGCTCACTGATGTTGAGAAGTACAAGGTACTGAGAACACCAAGGATAAACCTGTACAAACCTTAGGTAGAAAAAGGACTTGTCTGTATTTTAGAAAAAGTTATGTGTTTTAGTCTTTTCTGTAGTTGGGTGAGTCCTTTGCTTGAGATTTTTCCCACTCTACCTGTACCAAAGTAGGACTCTTTGTTATTGCATATAACTCCTGTGCTTATCAAACTTACAATCAAATATTTCTTAAAATTGCTTATTTTTTGTTCCTTTTACCATGTTAAAGGTCTACAAGGTCAGAGACCATGTTGTTCTTATTTGTAATTAAATCTCAAACAAGGGAATTGTACATGTATTTGTTACTAGCGATTGGATAGACAAACTTGGCCATAAACAATGGGTCTAAGGTTTAAGAAAAAACGAATTTATAGTCTTGTAGGAGAAATGTCTTATCCACAATTGAGTGTCCTTGGAGTGATGTTTTTTAACCAAATCTGTATGTTTTATTAGACTATAAGCTATAGTCTCAAGCAGACAACTCTGAAACTATGCTTTCTTTCTTACATTTTCTATTGTGTCAGTTTTTCTTTGTCTGATGATAGCACTATTTCCAGAAATAGAGTAGAAAATTCTTAAAAAGTTAGAATAAACCGGTATTAAAAATGAGTCATACTTAATTTTCTACCCTTATATCTCACCCAGCAACTCTCTATGTAATTATTTTTCTTTGTGAGCACTGGAGTAAGCTACACTCTTCTGCTTTCACCAGCATGTATTACGTATACTAGAGGTGAGGCTGAACCCTTTCATGTTCTCTCCATTTTCTTTCTGGCGCCTTGCTCTATCCCAAGAGCCTAAAAAAGTTCTAATTGCATAATGGTACGTACTCAGTAAGTATTTGTATAACTACATTTGCCACTTTCTTTTTTTTTTTTTAACTTTATTTATTCATTCATTTAGTGTGAGTGTGTCAGAGGGCACTTGTGTCTATCTCCTTGTTTCTGGGATTTCCTCAGTTCCGCCCACTAGGACTGGAAGTTCAGGCCACCGCCGCCATTTCCACCTGGTGTTTTTTTACGTAGGACCTGGGATCCGAACTCAGAGCCTTCTGCTTGCAAAGCAAAGTCTTAACTCCTGAGCCGTCTCTCGCCCCAGACATTTGCCACTGTCATAGCATACAGGCTGCATTTTTTTTTTTTTTTTGACCCGTGTCCTGTTGCTTCAGACAGATAATCCTTCCATTTTGTTTTCAGTAGGCCCTTCTGAACAGTGCACCATATAATCAGCTGAAGAGAATTGAAGGATCTTCTGCACTTTCTTTTAAAGGTGATAAATCCTTCATTAGGTAGAAAGATTGTTTATGAAAATGCTTAAGACAGAAGAACATGGTTAGAGCATCGTAGCTGAAGGATAGCCTCACGTGGACCATCTGCCACAACTTTCTTACGATCAAGATGGGAAAACTGAGGCCCACAGGGCAACATGGTTTGTCCCTGGAACACATACCGTGGAAGGAAAGGATTTGTTTTACACATGGGCACAACCCCTGTCAAACCTAAATAAATCAGTAAAATCTAAAGTTAGATGGAAAATAAATCATGTTTTTTAAAAAATAGAATTAATTGAGCTGCTGAGATATTCAATAAATTTCCTTTCAAAAACCTGGCACTCACCTGGTGGAAAGAGAGAACTGACTTCTGAAAGTTGTACTGTGACCCCACCTGAGCACCAGGGCTCATACTTTTGTGTTCTCTCTCTCATGAATGAAGTATTAAAAAGAATTACATTGAAGCAGAAATTCACACATGTATGACTTTCCATCATGAACTGGTTAGAAATAAAATGTTGCAAATTTAAGGAAGTTTCACAAATCTTCAGAAGTCTCACAAATCTTCAGAATTCTAAGCACTTGTTCATACTCAAAAAGTAATCAGAGACTACTGAATTGAGTAGATGGAGCTTCTCATATTTAGGGAAACAAGTGCCAACAATTACAGTGTCTTCTGGAGGAAGTCTTTAAAGGCATCTGACAGCTGGCCCATTGTGGCCCATTGTTCTATTTTTAGAAATAATCTATGGGATTACAGAATGGTTTCATTTCTTTTAAAGCTACACTGCAGAAATACAAGCTGTGTTGAAAATAATTTTTTCTCTATAGCAGTTTGGAGATTATTTGATATGAAAATCAAAAAGAAAATACCATTTTTACTTAGTCTCTGATGTAAATACCTTTATCCAAACGTTTCATTTTAAAGTCAACTCTCAATTGTGAATATATGTTAACTTGGAGAAATAATTATTAAAAATGCAGAAATAATAGAAATAAAATTCATTATTTCCAATTTATATCATTCCACTAATCTTCATTTCTCTCTTGGGATGAAAAAACATTCAATGGACACATCCCTAATAAGGCTTTGAAACTGATTGACAACATTTGCTGAGCACCTGTTACTGTTTATTGACGCCATTCTTCTCCTGGGAACTCACTTTGCCTTGAGAGTAATTCATTTACTTGATGCCTCATTGTGACCAGGAAAGTTAATACTGCCCCGATTTATTGTAGAAAACCGAAACCTGCAGCAATGTAGCAGCTTGCCCAAGCATCAAGTTATGAAGGAGTAGAACAGCAAGAGGGCTGTAAGTCTGTTTATCTGAGAATCCAGTCTTTCCCTTGCAGCAGCCAGTCTCCACCGGTTTTCAGAAGCCATGTGAGAAGCTGCTGTTCACAAGTATTTACAGTATCAACGGAAGAGAGTCAAGAGTCACTGGAGCTTCAGTCCTACCTTGCACTAGTGACTGTTTGGAAAGTCTGTGCAAGTGACTTAACACTTTGCAGGTGCTGGTCTTTAAATCAGTATGAGTAGAGGCAGCAGCTACAATATTTACTCACTGTAGCAGTTCATCTGCATGGTTGCTGATAAATCATGACCAAACAGCTTAAGGGAACAAAGGGTTTATTCTCTCTTATGATTTCTGGTTACAGTTCCTTATCCGCATGGCAGGAGAGCCTCACAGGAACACCAAAGGGCTGAGGGAACTGGCCACACCGTATCCACATAACTAACAACTGAGAGAGGGATGATCCTTACTTGCCAAAGCAGCATGTCTAGTCGAGTACACACAAGGATGCCTTCTTTCTCCAAAAGTTCCCTCCATTTTATCCACCTGCCCAGGGATTAGTCCCACCCACCATGGACCTGAAGGGTCTCCTTCAGGTTTGCTCTGGGCTTAACTCAGCTACCAATTGTCCACAAATATGCCCAGAGCTCAAACCCTCAACTGTTAAGTATGACACTCACATTGTATAAAAATTAGCATGTTAAGATCACAGGAAGAAGCCATTTTAATGTTGCCAGGAAAAAGAGGCCATTGTACGCAGGATACCAAAGAAAGCAAGGGACCTACCTTAGTAGCTTTGGCAAGTGGCCTTGGGAAAGGGAGAAAACCCTCCAAAGTTTGATCAGGTCTTAGCTTTGTCTGATGGTCATTTGACTCATTTTTTAAAAAGTTATTTATTTGGAAAGAGATAAGAGCTCATATCAAAAGACAACTTTCAGAAATCAAGTCTCAGTCTACCATCCATGTATACTCCAGGGAGCAAATGCATTTGTGTTCAGATGTCTTTACATGCTGAACTGTCTCTCTGGCCTTTAATTCCCATTTGTTTTGTCTTTATTTGTTACTTACTTTACACGTGCACCCACGCACGTCTGTGTGTGTGTGTGTGTGTGTGTGTGAGAGAGAGAGAGAGAGAGAGAGAGAGAAAGAGAGAGAGTCAGAGGGCACTGTGAGATTGTATCAGTTGTAATTCTGACAATAGCTCTATATTTTAAAATATTTTAAATTTATTTTGTTAATTTCTTATATGTATATCCTTTATGATATTCACCCCCATTAATCTTTCTTAGTCCCTTTTTTGTGTTTGTGATTCACTGGTTTTAATTCGAGTTACTTGTTTGTGTGGTTACTGAAGCGTGGGCAACTTATCAGTGGCAACATCCCCAAAGAAAATGATACCCTTTTTTCCAGCAACCATTGACTCCCAGTAGCTCCTCAGGGAAAAGTGGAGCCTTGTGAATTCTTCCTCCATCTGTGATAGAATGTTGCCAGGCCCTGTACTGTATAAATCTTATACAAGTAACCACAGCTTCTTCACAGCTGGTACCTGTGGATTTGGTTGAATTTTTAGGTGATGTGGGGTCCCTTTGTATTTCTGTGTGTGTGTTGTGGAATGCTTTGTGATACTGCATTTTGTTTATGGTTTGGGAATTTTGTTTCCTACACAATGTTGTGAAGCCTACTCCTATTTTGTCTTTGAAGTAGTATTTTTTTTTTTTTAAATAACCACAGCTACTTTGGGTTCATGAGTGTAAATAACCATGTTGTGTCCAGAAGGTAGTGTTTCATAGCGTTCTTCCCCAGCCTCTGGCTCCTACATTGTTTCCATCCCTCTTCTATGTTGTTCCCTTTCTTTTGGAGGGGACATTAGTGGAAGGAAACAGAGACCTCTTTGGCCTGGCTTTAACTTGTCATTTGAAGCTGAGGTGCTTTGTCATCACTGAAGATGTGCTGATTTATTAACACTAAAAACAATGAACAAACTGTCCTCATCAACCAGCAAGCACTGTTTCCCATCGTCTACATTTAGTGCGTTGGGATCACTGCTTGTTTCAAAAAGAGAAACTCCACTCTTGTTTGCTGTAACATACTACTTTTTAATCCAAACTCATTAGAGTGGAACCCCTCACGCTGTCTTCCTGGACACCTCTGGCCTGTGTGTTTGCAAACTCTGTGACCTGTCCTTTATATTGTCTCAGTTTTGAGCTTTTCACTGATCTGCATCCAAGAGTAAGTGAAAGAAACAAAATAAGAGGCTCATCCATGGTTCATCACCCTCACCTTTCTTTCTTAAAAGTTGCAGTAGAAATTATGTAATGTGGCTGTCCTTTAGTCATAGGCAGGTCATCAGAGTCAGGTGTGGATTCTCCACTCAAGTCTGCACATTCTGGTAGGCTGAAACATGTCTCATGGCTTCATTTATTTTGCACAAATTAAAAAAAAGTCTTTGCCTTATGAATGTAAAGTATCAAATCAAACATTCAGTGTCATGCTTATTATTCAAGAATTGATCAGTAAATGTATTCTTTTCTTCCAAAAGCATTTTTCAGGTAGATCAACGTTGATTCCTTCATTTATACAAATATATATTAATCACTTTCTATAAGGATAGCTTCTCACTAATATTTGTGATTAGGCTCTATTTTATTATTGGGGAAAGCTTTTTTTATTCCAGGCACCCAGTCTATGTGATTTTGGGAACGTATATAATTTTTGTAGGTCAGAATCTGTCGTGCAGAAACAAAAAGTATTCTGAAAGATAAACCTGGATCTAGTTTATCCGTGATATTTCTGCCCCTTATTTGAGCATTAGGTCATTATGAATTCTAAATTAAACTCAACCTAGATGTATTAGGGATTGCCAGGGAAGCAACAACAATATGATGGATGGATGCCTGGAGATTTATTATAAGGAATTGATTCATCTAAGCCTGTTAAGGAGTATTTGCAGGTTAGAGCCAGGGCTGCCATTATTCTCTGAAAGCTTGGAGGCCAGAGATCCAGAGAGCTGATGTTCTGGTCTGAACCCAAAGACAACCTGTAAGAAAATTTTGTCTTGGGAGAGTGAGACGCCTGCTGTGGTGATGTTAGTGGTGATGTTCTGTCTTAGCTTAGGACTGATTAGATTGTACCTATCTATATCAGTGGGGGAGGGGACTTACTATGCTCAATGACTATTGATTAAAACGTTAATCTTACACCTAAATACTTTCAAAGACAAACTTAGCATACTATCTGGGAACCTTGTAACTCAGATAGATTGACATGTAAAGATTCTTTCAATATTGGCCTTTTTTAGAAATTAAAGATTGAAATGCCATATGACCCTGCGATTCCACTTTTGGGTATAACCCCCCATACAGCAGAGGTTCACCTCGATAGCACAAGCACGACCATGTTCATAGCAGCACTGTTTACAGTAGCAAAGACATGGAATCAACCCAAATGTCCAACAGTTGACGAGTGGATAAGGAAACTGTGGTACATCTATACAATGGAGTACTACTCAGCCATCAAAAATGATGAATTACTGGAATTTGCCAGGAAATGGATGTCATTAGAAACAATTATATTAAGTGAAGTATCCCAGACCCAGAAAATTAAGCGCCGTATGTACTCTCTAATAGGTGGCTCCTAATACCAAACCCACCCAGCCCATCTTGAGACACCCATAGGTAAATCTATGTATTACCTACAGTAATTGCAAGGATTATGAACAGGAGGGATGGGGTTGGAGGGCCACACCAGAAACAAGGAGAGAAGTGACCATGTTACAGTAGAGAATATAGGCCTCCATCAAGGACTGCAAAAAAGTAATGTGACACCTAGTTAAGTTCACATTTACAACTAAGGGGGTATGAACTCACCAGAAGGGGAGGGCATATAGTCTGGCAGACTAAAAAGTAACCATTTTGCAAATGGGTGATTGACCCCTCCCATTGCCAAATGCCATATGACCCTGCGATTCCACTTTTGGGTAGATATTACATCTACCCTTGAATGTGCTCTTATAATAAGACTCCAGTTTAAGAGCTTTCTGTCTCTGGCCAGGGGGTGACATACAGTGCCCATCACGATGGAGTGAAGGGCATTGCAGGAGCAACAAAACTGTAAAAGAAAATCAACAAACCACTATCCAGAACTTCAGAGACTCTATATCAACCACCTAGAACTAGGCCAGACTAATCTCTCCCCATCCTGAAGCTCAGGGACATTTGCGGAAGAGGGGGCGGTAAGAGTGTAAGAGCAAAAGGATGGGAGGAGCAATGATATGCAAGATACTCCACACAAGTTAGGGCCGAAGCAATCATAATTGGACTTTGCATGCCCTGCGCAATGTCCAACACACTATTGACCTCACAAAGTCTAGCATCTGCTAAAGGCACCAAGATCCTTGGATGCAAGGGATTGACAGCCACAGTAGTGTTCCTATGCTTAAAGGGAACACAGGAAAGGGTTCAGGGAAATGCCACTGGGTCCTTATACGTCATCGGAGAGGAGGGCCCAGAGGAGAGTCAGGCATGCACAAGAAAGGACTCTGGGAATTGGGGCGGGAGGCACGAGGGGATGGGGAAGGAGGGGTAAGGGAAGGGGGAGCAGGGGGTTGGGGAGAGGAGGAGGGAGGGAGGGAACCGGTGTACCTATTAAGTTTGTATGAGCGGAAATAATAATAAAAAATGTTAATTAAAAACAAAAAAACCAAAAAAATAAAATAAAATATTGGTTGAATCATTAAAAAAAAATTGGCCTTTTTTATTTAAAGGGGTATTTGCTGGGGTCTAAGTCTAAGGCCTCATATGTGCCAGACAAGTGTCCACCACTGAGCTACAACTGGAGCCCAAAAGTCTTTTGCTGGTTTTTTGCTTGCTTTTTACTTTTGTTATGTTCTTTGGCAAAAGACAGTAACTTCTTAAAAATCGAATGCACATCTATCCATGCCTGTGCATGTGGAGGCCAGAGGATTATGCTGAGTGATCTACTATACCACTTTCTACCTTATTCTTTGAATACGGGATTTCTCGCTACACCTGAAGCTCGCTGTTTCAGCTAGCTGCTGCACTGGCTGGTCATGAGTTCCTGGGAACCACCAGTGCTGAGGCTATAGACCTGCACTGCCTTTGCTTGGCTCTTAATGGGTGTTAGGGATTTGGATTTGAACTCAGGTTCTGCTGGTTTCACATCAAACTGTCAGCTCCCCCATTCCCACCCCTTTTTTTTTCCTGGCACCTGGAGATTGAGCCTGAGTCTCACACATTGTAGGTCGGCCCTGTACCACTGAACTACTCTTCCCCAGCCTTTGGCCGTCATTTTTAAGCTTCTGAATAGTAGTTTGTAGCTCTTTTTAATATATTATCATGTATCACATGTATTATTTAGTCTTCATAGTAGCTTTTGTAAAGTTATCAGAGTGGAGCTACAACCCCATTTGTCCAATGAATGTATTATCTCTGTACAGATTAGGAGCCTTGTTAAGGTCTCACAGCTAGTGAGTAGCTGAGTTACAATTTGTACAGATCTGTAACTTCAGTCCCAGGCATTTCTCTTTTGACTGTGTTCTCTGTGCTATCTAGGGAATTCTGGAAATTTGATCCTGTAGTCTTTTTTCTTGTAATTTAGTATTTGATTGCTCAAAACTATGTGATAGAGAGGCTGGAGAGATGGCTCAGGGGTTAAGCCTCTGTCTGCTTCACAAGCAGAAGGATCTGAGTTCAGATCCCGGACCCCATGTAAAAATGCCAGGTGGAAATGAGGGGCAGCCTGAACTTCCAACTCTGGAAAGTGGAGCCAGGGAAACTATAAAGTGAAGCAAAAAAGAGGTAGGATCCCAGGATAATCAGAACAATTCCTAAAAGCCACCCTTGGGCCTTCATAGGTACACACAGTGCCCTCTGACACAGACATGTATGCTCAGGCACACACACACACACACACACACACACACACACACACACACACCAGAAATAAAACATTTTTTTAAAAAATTATGTTGTGATAGACAGTTAATCAAATATATATTGGCAGAACATAAAAATTTTGTTTTTAGATGCTTTAATGATATTCCAAGGTTGAATAAAGGAAAGAAAAGTTAGCAGCAGAAAGAGTAATGTCAAAAAATTATTCAAGCAGGGCAAATGAATTGTACTACCATGGTCAAGGCTGCTATTTCTTTAGACAATGAGGAGGAAGGGCATTAATGAAATGTGACGGATCTGGAGTAAAACCCAGCGAACTGCGCAAGTTGCATGGACTTAACCAATGATGGGCTCAAATCACAAGGTTTTGATGGGATAATGTGTGATTTTTCTTAAGAGTTTCATGTGTTTACAGAGTTTTGTTTCAGGAGGTGTGTGTGTGTATGTGTGTGTGTATATTTAAAATTTATTTGGGCAAGAAACAGGTATGTATGTGGAGCTCAGAAGACAACTTTGGAAGTTTTTTTTTTTTTCCTTTCACCAAGTTGGCTTCTGGGAATGAAGCTAAGGTCTGTAGGTTTGCCCATAAGCTCCTTTACCACTGAGCATCTCACTGTCCCCAAGAGACTTACTTTCTTATAGTTGGATCTGTTGTGTGTTCGCTTTAAGGAAAGCAACCCCATGGATCTGTGAAAGTTGTCATTGTAGGTTATCTCCCATCCCAGCATTTAGCTTTTCCCACATCCCCAGACTGGACATGGACATGGTGTCCAACAGAGATTTTGTAAGAAAGATAATTAATTTGAAATTAATTGGAACAGCTGGAGATTACTAGTCGAGAGAGAAAACAGTAAAGGAGTCCGCTAAGCATTCATTTAGTTAAGAAACTTAACTAAAGAAGTCAGATGACGCAACACTCTGACCTGTCTGAGACAGACGCTTTGAATCATCCTTGATCATGATCACAGGGCTGCCACCATGCCCAGGGAACCTGCCACAGCTCAAGAAAACAGAGTTTCATCATTTGGAAAAGAATGTTCATGGGGCAGAGTAGATGAACTCTCCCCTGTGAGTCACCATTTCCTTGAAGTCTCTTAACCGCTGCCAGGAGGGTGACTTGGTAGTTAGAAACATGTGCTTTAGTACTCAGAAATATGTATGTCCTAGGAGCTCATGCTCTAACTTGGCCTCTTATTAGCCATGCGATCTTGGACAACTTAACTTCTCTGAGTCTCCATTTATCTCTTTAGTGCGGATATTAAATTTCCAGACTTCTTAAGAGATTGTGGTGAAATGCTACACATGAAGTATTTAGCATTGGTAATAGATACAGAGTAAGAATTCAGTAAGGACAGAAGAAAAATATGGGGATGAGGAGGGAGAAAAGATATGTACAGAAGTATCAAGCTTGATAAATTATACTGTGTGCCAAATAGGCATCAGTGGGAGCCTAGATATCCATTCTGTCACTCTGATCTAAGCAGGGATATATAATTTTCCCCTGGAGATCGCATAATAAAGCTGAGAGAGGTCTTAAAATGATGAAAACAGGCTTTGTTTAATATATAGAGGATAAGATAGAGGAAGTAAGATAGAATGTCATGATTCTAAATAATTGGACTCACAAGGTACAGACTTCTGTCAGTCCTCTGGAAGGAATTATCTTTCCTAGTTGTATCTGAACTGCCCTCCTCCCTCTACCTCCCAATCCCCACCTAACAACTCAGAACTCTCCAAGATCATGTCTTGATCCTGTACTTTCCCTTAGTTCACTTCATTTTTTTTTATCTTTTTTTTTATTATTTCTGCTCATACAAACTTAATAGGTAGACCAGTTCCCTCCCCCCTCCTCCTCTCCCCGAACCCCCTGCTCCCCCTCCCTCCCTCCCCATCTCCCAGTGCCTCCCCCCCAATTCCCAGAGAGTCCTTTATTGTGTATGCCTAACTCTCCTCTTGGTCCTCCTTTCCGATGACGTAGAAGGACCCAGTGGCATTTCTCTGAACCCTTTCTCGTGTTCCCCTTAAGCATAGGAACACTACTGTGGCCATCAATCCCTTGCCTCCAAGGATCTTGGTGCCTTTAGCCGATGTTAGACTTTGTGAGGTCAATAGTGTGACGGACATGGCGCAGGGCATGCAAAGTCCTATTATGATTGCTTCAGCCCTATCTAGTGTGGAGACTGTTCAAATCATTGCTCCCCCCATCCTTTTGCTCTTACAATCTTACTGCCCCCTCTTCCGCAAATGTCCCTGAGCTTCAGGATGGGGGGAGATTAGGCTGGCTTAGTTCTATGTGGATGATATAGAGTCTCTGAAGTTCTGGATTGTGGTTGATTTTCTTTTGCAGTTTTGCTGCTCCTGCAATGCCCTTCACTCCATCCTGATGGGCACTGTATGTCACCCCCTGGTCAGAGACAAAAACTGTTAAACTGGAGTCTTGTTATAATAGCACATTCAAGGGTAGATGTAATAAAAGCAGGAAACCTCGGTGAGGGAGGGATCAGTCACCCATTTGCAAAATGATCTCTTTTCATCTGCCAGACTATATGCCCTCCCCTTCTGGTGAGATCATACCCCCTCATTTGTACATGATCAGGAACGAACGTCTGTGAACTTAACCAGGTGTCACATTACTTACTTGCATTCCTTGGAGGTCGATTTTCTCTGCTGTAACATGGTCCCCTCTCTCCTTGTGTCTGGTGTGGCCCTCCAACCCCATCCCTCCTGTTCACAATCCTTGCAATTACCGTATTACATAGGTTTACCCTTGAGTGTCTCAATGAGTTCACTTCATTTTGACAAGCCTTTCTCTTGTGGGCTGGAGAAATGGCTCAGGGGTTAAGACTATGCCTTGTAAGCAGAAAGACCTGAATTCAGATCCTGGATCCCACGTAGAAATACCAGGTGGAAATGGTGGCAACCTGCACTTTTAGCCCCGGTGGGCAAAGCAAAAAGGAAATAGAAGCAATCCAAAGTAATTCCTGAAGTCACCTTGGTCCTCCACAGGGTAACAGAGTTTCCTCTAATACACACATATCGATAGATAGATTAGATAGATAGATAGACAGACAGACAGACAGACAGACAAGTAAATACATACATACATACCTTAAACAAAGAAAACTTACGGAGGAAAACATATTTTGGGACCTTCAGAAGTGTCCATTGACTACTTCATAGTCTCATCTTTACTGTCTATGCTTTGTCACATTTTATTCTTCATGAAATTATTATTAAAACTCACTTCTCAGTGCGTAAACCAATTTCAGAATGGCATCTACTAGTGCACTCAAGTACACCTCAAGCAAGGTACCTGCACTTCTAGGAGACATTTGCAACGCTTGCATTAATTTCTTTTTTTATGCTCAACCAAATGCCTGATGTGAAACAACTTAAGGACGAGAGGTTTGTTTTTCGCTTACAGTTTTCGCTGCAGTCTGTCTTGGGAGCAGGATCATGAGGTGACTGGTCACATCGTGTCCATTCAGGGATAGAGACAAGTGACTGCTGCTTCTTCACTGCTTTGGTTTTTATTCATTCTGGGTCTCAAGCCCATGGGATGAGTTAAATGGGTCTTTCCTCTTCAGTTAAACTTTTCTGAGACTGCCTCCCAAGATGCCCCTAGAAGTGTTTCCATGTTGATTCTAAATCCGGTCAAGTTGTCAATGAATATTAACCATCTCAGCCCCAAAGCCAGAGTTGAGCTCAGGTGCCGTGTGTCGGTGTGTGTCTGTGTTTCTGTCCAGTGCTTTTCTTGTTTGAGCCAGAACTCCATAATTAGCTGTTTGTTGCTTCTGCTTTTTATTTCTTCTGATGGCCTTCACCTTCTTCAGGTGCTCAAAGCCTGAAGATTATCAATTGGAAAGAGGAAAATCCCCAAATGCATTATAGTAGTTGAGGGTTTGTAGCTTGATGAACTTACATCTTTTCTAGTTCACATGGCTTTTCTATTCAGAAAATGAGATGAGAAAAAGTATTTTGATTGTGCATTAAGATTTGACACATAATCTTTTCAATATAGTTTAAAATCCCCTATTTTTTAGTAGAGATTAACAGAAAATACTAAGAAAGCTTTGTTATTTTGCCTGTCTAATTTGAAACTATTATTCCATAGAGAAGATAAGGAATATTGCTCACTAAACTTACCATGAGAAACACAGGATTGTAGCACAGACGGATCCTATCTTATTGGAACTCTTTAACTCTAATCAGTATAGACAAGAGAACCTGTGGGACAATTTTGGTTGGCCTTATTGAACCTCAGTTGTGTTCTTAATTGCAGACAATAGGTGCAGGTAGCCTTTGGTATTATTTTAGCAAAATAGTTTCCAAATATTAAGCCATCTTTTCTTTTATACTCCCCCCCCCAAAAAAAAAATTTGTAGCTTCTGGTTTAAATTCTTTTTTTAAATGCAAAAATCAGTGATTTATTTTCATCCATAACCACCAGGAAAATAAATGGAAAGGTTTTTCAGGCAAGTGGCAGACTTTGTGGTCTCTCGTAGAAGACTTGTGCTGCTCCCAGAAATTAAATCAAGTCTCCTTTGTCAGGTCTGTGCCAGGCTCTTCAGACAGCCTTTCCTGCTGTTTCTGGGCCTGCTCTTCTGTTGACTTCTGACAAGCAGTTTCATGCCCCAAATAATTTTCATTCCTTTTCTGTTTTATCACAAACTCACCCACAAGTTTTAAGAGACTCTTACTGTCAGTCTTGGAAGCAGAGGTATTCAGATCTTCCAGGATCTGTTAATTCTTTTTCCAACTTCAGAGCCGATGTCAGGGTTTTGTACGACATTTCCCCAGCTGTTGGTTTCAGGCCTGTGAATGGGTGGAAGGTGGGTCTTCCTGTTGCTATGTTCTTAGGACCTGACTTGCTTGGAACCTCTTAACCTCAGCCTGGTCATCGAAAAACGATGCAGAGACAGACATCTCCAAATCTTCGTTGTAATAGGTCATGCATAGTTAGATGTCACTGTCGTTCATCTGGGGGCAGGCTACTAGGTTAATAGTAGGTACGCACAGTCCAGGAATGGGCCCAAATTCATTGTGGGTTTCTTTTTTCCATCCATCTTGTCATTAAAACCCCTCGACCATCCAATGCTTAAATTCTTTTTTACTTCTCTAGTTTTTCTATGAGATGAAATGGATAGTACATTTTCAGTAGATTATCCTTTTTTATTTATAATTTGTTTTCATAAAAATAAGTTCTTACTGAGTCTTCTGCGTTGAGCATCCTATGAGCCTCCCAAGAGGACATTTCTGACTGGTGATGCAGCTCAGTGGTAGAGCATTTGCCTGCAATGCAAAGACCCTTAGTCCATTGCCACCACAAATGATAAACAAACGTTCTTCCTTCTGGAAATTCTTACACATTTGTTATGATCTTACTTTTGGCCAGACTCTACAAGTTATTCTTTTATGTTACATTTTGTGAGTGTACTTTTGTTTTAAAAGTTAAGGAATTTTAAATATTTTTATTCATTTTTATTCAATTGTGTGTGTGTGTGTGTGTGTGTGTGTGTGTGTGTGTGTGTAGAACCAGGACGAATTTGGGAACCACCATGGACGCCTCCACCTCCTCCTTGTTTACTCTGCCCCCGGATTCACAGGCTCCGCCCTACCAGGACCAGAAACGCAGGCCACCCCCGCTTCCGCCCGAACTCAGGACCTTCCGCCTGCAAGGCAGAGGCTTAACCCCTGAGCCACCTCTCCAGCCCAAAAGTTAAGGAATTTTTAAAAGCAATAAACTTTGAAGAGAAAAACACATTCATCCAGTCATATACAGCTATAATAAATCAAAATTGCCTCCTTCATTGCTCTTCACAGAGATGGTGATGTTAGCAGTAAAAATTAGCACTTCCTAAATTTTCTGTTCATTTTTGTATGGCAAGTAATGTGCTGTTATGTGCGTGCACATGCATATTTTAATCCATTTGCTTTATACACACACACACTTTCATTTTCATCATAATCCTTAAGTTGACTAAAGCTTCTCTTGACCTGTTTTATGGGTGAGGAAATCAAGGTATGTCTGAGGATTAGGTATAATATTAGACTTGGAGGTGGCATGGTTAAGCCTGGGAACGTGGTGTGTAGTCCTCCAGACTTCAGAAAAGCTGTAACTCTTAGGAATACAAGAACTACATACTTGATTTTGGAACTTGTTTTCCTTTACTTCACTTGTCTTAGATTATTTCAGGATAGGATTTGTACATCCGTTTTGTTACATGATTGTGTTAGTGATATTCCAGTGATGCTCATTTTGTTAATTAATCTTTGTTGGTATACATTTTTATTCTAATTATGATAAGCAAAATTCTTTAATCCTTGACATAGAACTGTGCTGATTTATTTATGGCATTGTTTTTACAGTGTAGAGTCTTCTAAGGCAAAATAAAAACAAAAAGCAGCCAGCCATTTTAGCACGCACTGAAATTCCAACTTTGAGAGGCTGACACAGGATGTTCGCCATGAAGTCAAGGCCAGTTTGAGCTTTGACATGAGAACCAGGCTAGCCAAGTCTACAAAGTAAGACTCTGTGTCTCAAAAAAAACAAAACAAAACAAAACAAAACAAAACACCAAGCTCTAGGTGGCTGGTGAGATGGCTCAGTGGGTAAAGGCATCTGGGCACAGATCTGGTGTCCTGAGTTCAGTGCTCAGAGCCCATGTGGTAGGGGAGAGAACTGGCTTCTGAAAGTTGTCCTCTGACTTCTACACATGGTCTGTGGCAATTGTGTGTCTCTCTCTTTCAAAAAAGTAAACAAAAAACAATCACCAAAAGTATTATTTCTCTAAGCTCTCAAGAGTTAAAACATTGGTTATTCTAGGATGAATAGATCATTCTAGGATGCTCCAACATGTATGTTTTGACCATAGCAATTTGTATTCCTAGACTTATAATCCTCACCTTTTTGAGTTTATGGTTATCTTTAATTTTGTTGTTAAACTAAAGCTGAGAAAAGAGAATCAGACCTTTAACATCTGTGGTCTGGCAAGATGACGTAGTTGGTAAAGCGCTTGTTATGTTAAGCATGAGGACTTGAGTTCAGACCAACAGCACCATGTAAAAACTGGGTGTGGCAGTGTGTAGGTATAACCTCAGCACTTCCAGCAGAGACAGATGGATCTCAGGGCTGACATGTGGGAGCACACCCCCCTCTCCACATACACCACTTACACATAAAAACATCTGTGGTACTTAAAGGAGCTTGCCTTTTCTATTTTTTCTGCAACAGAAACTGCTGAAATTGTACCAAGTGCTAAATGGGCCCTGTAGTCTCCTCAGAAAAGGACTCTAGTAATTTCTGTTGCTGGTAAGATCTTTAAGTGCCTGTAAGCATGTTGTGGTCACTATGGTCAACATAGCATAGTACCTGATAGAAAATTTTCTGGCATCGTGCCTGTAAAAGAATCGAGGACACAATGTCAAATGTTGCTAGTTGTGATTAGGTCCTGTTGTCTAGTCTTCAAAGAGCTATGATTAACTCTCCCAAATTCAAGGGAACTGTTGTTTAGCATGTTTACAGATTTTGCCTTTGTGTTTCCATCATCCCTTTCCTCTTCTTTCCCACTTTTCCCGAGGCCCTGTTCATCTTGGAACTGCTGCCCTCTGCTGGTTGGCTGTAGGACATCCACAGCAGTTTGGATGAGTCTGATCCCTGTGGTAACTAATCATAAAAAGTGTCCATAGTATTCAACTGCATGACCCAGTCCCAAGACCTTCCTATGAAAATAATCAGCTTAGAAAAGATACAGACACAGAAACTTATGTTGTAAGTTTAAAAGAATAATGTCAAAGTTTCTAACACTAGTTTTATTTCTGCTCAGGAGAATGATTACAACTTCATCCACATGCGTGTACACCCATGTACACCACATACATATGAAAAGCAGAACCAAAAAAATAAATCCTACTTTGTCCCAGTTCCATAGTAAAATACATTTTCCTACTTTCCTTCTCATTCTTTTGTATTTTAGTACATGTGTTTATTTGAATGTGGTTTTCTTATGTCAGAAAATGTTATGAGTTGATAACAAATTTTATGGAAGGAAGAAAGATAAACATTTATTTAATAATGATAAATAAAGTAGTATGTCCTTTTGATCATCATTACTCTTCAATTCATAAACTTGGGACCACATCATCTCATTTGTCACTTTGCAGTCCACTTACATTTGTCTTTTTCTTAACTATCCTTTCTAAAACTACCTATTACTTTTATTATCAGTAATAATTATGCCACTTCTGTTGACAAAATACATATGAACGCATTCTAATTTGTTCCTCTGTATATATCTGGCTTTTGGTAGTCTGTATAATGATCCTCATTTTTTAAGCTATTTGTGTATGTGTGCATGCGTGCATGTGTGTATGTATCAGAGGGCACTGAGTGTCCCTGTGGAGGACCAAGGGTGATTTTGGGAATCATCCCAGATTGCTTCTACCTCCTTTTTGCTTCACTCTGGGATTTCCCAGGCTCCGGAGGGAGAGAATTTGATCCCTGCCAATCTTACATGGTAGAAGGAGAGAACTTCCAAAGTGCCTTCTCACCTCTACCCATGTACCATAGCATGATGTACTTCTCTCTCTCTCTAATTCCTAAATTTAAAGAATTTATAAAAGAAAGGACATTATAATGATAGAGCTATACTCTGCACAGTTTTTATTATCTTAGCCTGAGTGTTTAATGGTTTGTTTTTATTCTTAATTCATCTGAGAACTGTTGGGAGTTTGCAGTAAGTATCCAAGCTCTCCAGCTATGCATTTAACTTGATCTGAACAGAGATACTCAATAGAAATCAAGTGTCTTATTTGTGTGAAAAGTGAGCTTTACCAGAATTGAATAAACCTACATTAAAAGGGTAATGACACAATTGTCCATATTATTTTATGCACATAATTGAATTAATTATTTTATTATTAACATAATATAATCCACAATTACCTCATTGGTACCAAAATGGCAGTTAAGATTGTATAGAGCCATTTTTGTCTTAATGCATTTAAGCGTCTCTTGCAAAGAAGATATGGAAAACAGTAAGACAATGTGCACAGAACTGTAGAACTCTTAGAAGCAACTAAGAAAAGGAAAGTTTCAGTTTGGTGGCCAGTTTGTTGAAGAAAGATTAGATATCTTTACTGGTTTTTTTAATACTAAAGCTAATGTACAAAGGAATTTCATTATGGTGAGTTTTGTCTCTGTCACAATGAGGCAAAGTTTTTTTTTCCAGAAATCTGTTGCTCAAACCAGACTTGTCTCATTTGGCTTCTACTAACTTTAGCTGTCTTTCTTTCATCTCATAAACAAACCTATAACTCTAACAGATGTATAAAAAATATGTGCTTAAATGTTTGTAGGCCTTTTCCCCACCTTAGGCAGGATCTTATATATTCCAGGCTGCCCTGAACTCATTATATAACTGAGGATGACCTTCCAACCTCCTGAGTGCTAGGATTATAGGCATGTGCCACCATGTCATTTTATTTAGTATTGGGGAACTAAACCAGGGCTTTGTGTGTGCTTGGCACAGGCACTTTATCAGTTGAACTATATCCCAAACCTGATGCTTGTGATATATTTTTAAATATACTTAAATTTTCATAGAGAGAATTAAATTCATTTTCATTTATTTTATTTTATGTGTGTGTGTGAGAAAGAGAGTGAGTGAGAGAGGAGAGCACTGTGTGTTCCTGTCAAGAACCAAGAGTGACTTTGGGAATCATCCTGAATTGCTTCTATTTCCTTGCTTTGCTCTGGGATTTCCCAGGCTCCACCCACTAGGGCCCGCTGCAGGCCACAGTTGTTTATGCCTGGTGTTTTTTTACATAGAACCTGGGATCTGTACTCAGGACCTTCTGTTTGCGAGACGGAGTCTTAACTTCTGAGGCATCTCTCCAGCCCTCATCTTCATTTTTTATACTAATATATTATGAGCTGCTTTATATGTCATTACTTTGAAATAGTTGTAGTAGTTGGATATATTTCATAGATTGACTAATCGTTCCATATTGGCTACAAAATAGATTTTGAGTTTCTAAAAATTAATTGCAGTATATAGTACTACAATGAATATCTTGATGGAGGAAGAACAGGGTCTCATATAACCAAAGATGACCTTGATTTCCTGATCCGATTGCTTATGCCTCCTGGGTGCTAAATTACAGGTATATACTACTATGCCTGGTTTATGTGAACTGAGAATCAAGTCCAGGACTTCATGCATGCTAGGCAAACACTCTGCCAACTAAGCTACATCAGTAGGGTCTACAATAACATCTTTCACTCCTGCATAAGTATTTATTTCTGTAGGATACCTTCCTAGAAGTGTTTGGATAGCTGAGTTATATGGTATATGCATTTTAAAGATAGACTCAGTTTTGGTAATAACCACAAATGATCTTTCAATGTGGTACCAGCTTATATAGTGACCGTGTGATAGAAAATGCTAAAAAAAGAAATCCCTACATACTGCTACTTTGTATTGACATTCATCAGATATGTAGGAGAGTTTGTCTTCCCAACAACATAAGAATTGTACTTGGATTATTTTTAAGGGTATGACTTCTTGCAAGAAAATTCTTAGACTAGTAAGATTTGCAACTGACTAACCTAGCCAAGTAGCTCAAAAGCAGGAGATGGTCTGTGAACTTACCTTACATATTATTATCCAGATGCTGCAGTGCCACTCAATTCTGAGTTTCTAACTAAACTTCATTATCAAGATGCAGTAATTGGGCAAATCCAAAGAAAATATTTCCTGGAACTCAGTGGACTTCTCCTTTGGTCTAGAGTTGATTCTTTTGTCATGATGTTTTTTGTTTGTTTGTTTTACATAACAGAGCCCAAGGTGAGTTCTTTGGAGGGTTTGCATAAATCATACCTTTTGTTCTAAGTGATGGTCTACTCTCAGGAATCTAGGTGGAAGGCCTCTGAGAGAAAGAAACAGTAGAAGCAATGGTTCAAATAGCCAGCCTTCCTTACTTGATAATTCAGTTTTAATTCCTTGTTTAACTTATTTGGAAGCCTCATCAAAAAACAGAAGGGCTCTGGAATACAATGAATTGAGTAGTGCAGCTTTACAACTTAGCTGAAACTTCCCTTGGGAAACCCCTCTAAGACTCTCCATATGCAAATATATACAAAACCACACTGGAATTTACTCCCACCCCAGCTAGAGCATGCACTTCTTTTGAATACCCCTTATATTTTGCACCTCATCTAAGATATAATCTCTCCCACTGTCTTGAGCTGGTCAAAGACAGGATCATGATGCATTCAGTTTGACCCACCTACCCTAGTTTGTCAGAGAATAGGAATTGCTTCATGTTGGCCTGCTCAATGTTGAATTCTGGAGCAAAGAAAGAGCATGTCATCCCCTCCTGTCCTCCCAGGTGTCTGAACAAGCATTCTACCTCACCGAATAAGCTGGAGGACAGATTCCTGCGGCAAGCCTATAAATAAAGAAGGTAACTGTTTCTAGGTTGGTGGGCCCATGATAGAACCTTAGCTAAAGTCTGAATATTTTTCATACTTTATCAACCAAAATGGTCTGGTTTGAGTTTGTAAGGGAAATAAAATTCAAGGAGATGAAGAAATAAGATTTTTTTTTTACTGTGAGACCCTGTATACATTTAACTAAAAGCCCACTTACACTTTCTTCTTCCTTCTCCATAGAACTTAAAGGAAAGTTAATGGATTAGGAAGAACATCTCAAAGTAACATCATAACCAGAAATTCAGAGAGAAAAGTTGTTTGGGATCTATTTGAAACATCCAGATAGAGTTAAATAATCTTTTCAACATTCTTCCCCATGAAACATCTCTTTATCTTCTATCATGCTGTTAACCATTAGAGCATACTTCATATTTGCAGTACTGCCTTATGCCTTCCATAGGAAACGTATCATACTTCTTCTGTTATTGTTTCTTGAGATAGCCTCTTGCTTTGTATCCCAGACTGACCATGAGCTCATTATTGTCCTGCCTCAGCCTCTGGCTCACAAGTGTTTGCCACCACACCCAGTTCACTCACAGGTTTTCTGTGGCCATTTTAGTAATACCTACGAAAAATGTTAGTGTCCAGATATTTATCCAGTTACCCACTTTTAGCAGATAAGTCCTAGGACAGTAATGAGTCAAAGATGAATGCCTATGGTCATACATGTTTTTTTAAAATACTGGAAATTATGAAGCAGCTCAAATGCACAGAAAAAAGTATCATTTAAATTTTTAAAAAAAAATTTTTTTTATTCAATTGTGCATGTGTGCGCGCGAGTCAGTGTGTATGTAGAACCATGGATGAATTCGGGAACCACCATGGCCGCCTCCATTTCCTCCACCCCGGGATTCACAGGCTCCGCCCTACCAGGACCAGAAGCGCAGGCCGCCCCTGCTTCCGCCTGGCGTCTATCCATGGGATCTAGGATCCGAACTCAGGACCTTCCGCCTGCAAGGCAGAGGATTAACCCCTGAGCCACCTCTCCAGCCCAAAAGTATTGTTTAAAATATGGAGCTTCAGGGGCTGGAGAGCCTTCAGAGACTCAGGGGTTAAGCCTCTGCCTTGCAGGCGGAAGGTCCTGAGTTCGGATCCCAGATCCCACATACAGACGCTGGGCGGAAGGGGGGGGGGCTGCGCTTCTGGTCCTGGTAGGGCAGAGCCTGTGAATCCCAGGGGAGAGTAAACAAGGAGGAGGTGGAGGCGTCCATGGTGGTTCCCGAATTCGCCCGTGGTTCTACACACATACACACACACACACACACACACACACACACACACACACACACGCGCGCGCGCGCGCGCAATGAATAAACAAATAAAAATTTAAAAAAATATGGGGCTTCAATGAACAAAAATGCTTTGTTCCTATTAAATAAAACCTTTAGAAATAACAATATTGAACATAGGTAATGAATACTCTATAATATATTAAAACTTAACATAATTTGATATTATTAAACATTATACTATGTGAAAAGGAAAAACCATGTATGTCCCAGTTTTAAAAAATAAAATTACAATTATGTATGCCCATAATGGGGGAGTGATAAAAATAAATTGATCTGACTAAAACATGTAATTTTAGGCTACCTGTTTAATTTGCTTTTCTGTAGAAACATGTTTTTTTTTTTTTTGTTGCTTTTTTTTAAATTTTCCCACTCCCAATCAATTATCAATCAAGAGCCCATTTGTACTAGTTTCTGTGGTTGGTGCTAGGAATACAGAGATGAATCAGCTATGGTCCCTTATACTTTTTAATGCAGCATATGGATGAGCAGACAAAGAGATGGCACTGGAAATTCCTGAAGTTGGAACCCCAGGCATGGAATAATTGAGGAAGATGAACTGGGTGAAAATTAAATAATTCATGGAAATTAGTCACGCAGAAGGAAAATGCATTCAAAGGCACCTTTTCATTGGGACTGTGAGAAGGGAGAGGTTAACAAGGGGTTCAGGCAGAAAGAATCTTGGAAGTGTGGAAGTTTATTTCTAAGGGAGCGAAAGGTTTTAAGTAGCAATGGTCAAGGTAGAGTGAACTGGGAGCAGGTTGCTGAGGAGGACAGGCAAGCTCCTGAGGAGGCCAGACAAACCCATAGGAAAGATCTTAACAAGCTCCTTGGACAGTCTGACGACCAACCCTGTGTGAATGTGGAAGTAGAAACAGAACAATTTAGGTGTTGGGTTTTGTTTGTTTGTTTACTTATGAAAATAAGGGTGATGGACTTGTACCTAGCTTTAACACCCATTAATCCAATCTTGTGGCACCCATACCTCTGACCCTTTCCTATCCTCCCATGTTATTTTGAAACAAGTCTTAAAAATATATTCCACGCATTAATTTTCAATTCTGTGCTATAAATTTAAAAGATTTTTCTTTTTCTTTGAGACATGGCTCTTGCTGGCAACTGATCTTCTTGCCTAAGGCTCCCAGGTGTTACACTAAGCCTGACTAAAAAGATTTTTTTCTGTCTGTGAATTTCTTCTCCATCATTTTTCCTTCTAATAAATGTAACAATTTGGCTGATTTGTCTTGTTGAATTACCCACAACACGGGTTTTGCTGAGTGTATCTCTGTGATGTAAATGAATGTTTCTATGAATTTGTGATTATTTTTTAATAGAGACTAAAGATTTGATCATCTTTAGATTAACCTCTTGAGAAGTCAGCATTTTAAGGGTGTTGAATTGCCTTGTCTATTTTTGTAATACTGGCAGCTGTTTATTGCCAGTATCCAATATTCATTATTTTGTAATAGCATTCTAACTCCAGTATTTCTTCTTGTTCATATGCTGTTCATTCATCCCATTATGTAATTTATCTAGAAAAAAACAAATAAAAACATCTTTCCCTTATTTAATAATTTTCATAAGCATAGTTCTCAAGCATACATTAGTGATAAAAAAGCAATTTTAGTGTCACTTGTTTGTTTTGTGAGACTGTGTTAATACTGCCAGATAGGTCTCATACTCACTTCTGTAGGTGAGATGAGCTTGAACCTTCTGAGTTCATCATGCCTCATTTATGAATTGGTAGGATCAAACCCAGGGTGTCAGGCATGATAGGCAAGCAAATGCTGTAACTAACTGAGCTACATCCCCAACCCTGGTGTCATTAT
Source organism: Typhlomys cinereus (assembly GCA_023101885.1). Lineage (NCBI taxonomy): Eukaryota > Metazoa > Chordata > Mammalia > Rodentia > Platacanthomyidae > Typhlomys > Typhlomys cinereus. Next base: position 3,517,480 of record JALPQD010000081.1, on the reverse strand, counting down.
TAATTCAGGGTTGTTGCTTTTTCTTCTTCAGATTTTTAGTAGTATTTCAGGCAAGTATTCCACCACTGAGTCTTACTTCCACCATTGGTTAGCATCTCTTCAGGGCTAATTTAACTTTTAAACAAATAGAAAAGGTGGTTTGTTTGTTTTGGTGCTGTCCAAAAGAAATCAAGGAAAGAGTCCTAGGGTTTAATTTATATAATTGACTGATGCCATTAACTGAGCAAAAAGCCAAGATCAGGAGCAGATTTTAAAAGAAAGACTTATTTGATGTACTTAAAATAGATACATCTAGGTGAGGCTGCCAGTTAGAGATCACGAGGATATGAGGCTGGTGCATGGGCTCCAGAACTCAGGAAATGGCTTTAGTTGCTGTGCATGCTGAACCCAGATTAGGAATATGTATGTTACATACATAATATTATTTGATAAAACTTGATCCCTTCATCAGCCGAAGTGAGACTAGACCTTCAAAGAAGACAGCTAAGATTCAGTTATCTTCCCTTTTTCTTTGCTGTATTGGCAGGTTTCATTTCTAATGTGATAGAGGTGCTGATGGTAGGATTGCTCTCTGTTCAGTTTGAAACCAGCCAGTCCTGTTAAACTTTATTACATCCATTCTTTCAATTACAGGATAGCGCTGTCTAAAGGTAGGATATACTAGTCTTAGAATAGAACTAGGAAAACTGGTTTTGGCTTTGCAGGAATGTCCTAGGGCAGATTTTTTAGTAGATACGTGTTCTTGAAGAGTTTTCTTTTTTCCTTGTTGCTGTACTTCCTGTTTTCTGTCATGTTCTAAGAATGCAGTGGTTAAGAAAAAAAATCACAGTCCTCTTTCTTAGATAGCTTGGAATCTAGTGGTGTGTGTGTGTGTGTGTGTGTGTGTGTGTGTGTGTGTGTGGTCACCTACAATAGTGTTGTTGGCAGATGTAGTATAAAGTAGGTCTGAATAGAAAATGTTTTTATATAACAAAAGACTTGACTCATAGCAGAAAATGACCTACTGTGAGAAAAGATGAAAGAATGCAAAAATGTGAAAAATGCTTAAGTAAAATATGATTGCATCACTAAGTTTAGCAAGGGACCGGGAAATAATTCAGTGGCAACACTTGCATAGCATGCTCAGGGTTAAGTTTTCTATCACTGTTGAAAAAGAAATTTAATAAAAAGTGACATACTCAGTTACTCAGAAGGCTGAGGTAGAATGATTGCTTGGAGCAGCATAGCAAGACAACCCTCCAAACAAAGCAAAAACCTTAAGTTTTAACCAAAGAACTATGCCCCATTCATACAGCATATGTAACGAGAGCCTTCCTGTGCTTTGTCGTATTATGGTTGCCTTTATATGCATACTCAACAGGACCTGGAGTTATGGAAGCTTGATTGTTTATTACACATATACACATACACGTGAAGATAGAACTTTAAAAATATAGTTAATATACATTGTGTCCTACTTTATGCATGTCCTACTTTAAACATGTGGTTTGACTGATCTGAAGTTGGGAAAATAGAGTCTTAAATTCTTTCACTGAAGAGCTATTGTTCAAATTGAGTCTAAAGATGAGTGTGAGGGAACTCTGTAAATAAAGAGAAGAATTTTCTAGACATGGAGTAGTTTACTCTTGCTGTAAGTGTGCCTATGTAGCTGGAATGATGGTTACATATGGGGAATTATGGGAAATGAAGCTGGGGTGCAGGAACCCTGGACATGTGAGTCTTTCAACTACCATGGGCTAGACAGTGAGATCATGCCAGTCACCGGGACCTGGTGGTATCTTACAGGCCTTTCCTAGAGTCCTCCACACAGAACTGAGTTCCTCGTGAACAGAACCTCTTGTCCCGATATCATCTGACTTTGTCTCTAGAACAAGAGTATGAATGAACAGACAAATGAAACACTGAGAAGTCAGGTTAAGACCAGAGTCTGTCTAAGAGCTGCTAGGTATTAAGCGGTCTTCCATCTCAGAAACAGGGAAGGAGAGACTGTCCATTTGCCCTGCTTCCAAGTGTGAGTCTCACTTGTCACTAGTCTGATCTTTTTTTAATCTTTTTTTATTTCAGCTACACTTGTTGCTTTTTGAACAGTTTGAGCTGTTATGGTAGATAAGGTTGCGGTATGTATTCAGGCCAATCTCTGAGCAGTTGTGAAGAAGGTAAACAGATAAGGAATATCTACTCTATGGAATGAATTTGTTCTACTCTCTTGAATTCTTTTAATAATCTTTTTTTCTTAATTTTTTATTATTTATTCAATTGTGAGTGTGTGTGTGTGTGTGTGTGTGTGTGTGTAGAACCACAGGCAAATTTGGGAACCACCATGGACCGCCTACACCTTCTCCTTGTTTACTCTGCCCTGGGATTCACAAGCTCAGTCCCACCAGGACCAGAAGAGCAGGCCTCGCAGCTTCCACCAGGCATCTGTATGTGGAATCTGGGATCCAAACTCAGGACCTTCCACCTGCAAGGCAGAGGCTTAACCCCTGAGCCACCTCTGCAGCCCCTCATCTCTTGAGTTCTTGAGCTCAAACCTAACCACCTAAGTTCATTCCACTCAAGACACATATGCACTAATAACTAGTAGAATTAAAACTTGTACTGAGAATATAGAAGAAATGATTTCTATAATCCAGAGTAAAACTTATCTGTCCTCTTAAAATGCATTTAAACTTTGTTCCTAGGTTCATGAATATATCAAAGATTGTCAGGAATACCTGCCCTTAAAAAATCAAGGGTCCGCTGAAGCCAGGAGCTCACTACAGTGAGATTTGTCCTAACCAGACCTGTATAATAACTAACACACCAACATGCTCCCATAGACTATCAAGGAGCTCAAGAGAGATAAGAGCATAAAGTAGAAACCTTGGGGACTAAAGCTGGATGAGTAAAGGGAAATGCCCTTATTGGTGTGGTGGCCCAAAGAGGGGCAACTTGGTATGCTACAGAGATCTGAACCCCCACAAGAGTAGCCAAGCCAGAGGTACTCCTGGAATCCATATAAGCAGACAGGAAAGAAGGTGAGAGGGAGTGGGGCGGATTGATGAAGAAAAAAGAGGGGTATAGGAGGGAGAAGGATGGAGGGAAGTATAGATAACTACTCAATATGCTTGTAAAACTAGAAAAATTAAAAAAGGAAATCACTAAGGACTTGCTATTAGCATAAAACTAATTGGAAAATAGAACAAAAGCAAATATCCTAAAGTATTAGATGAATAACATCAGAAAAGTTAGCATTACGTGCATGTCACAATAAAAAAAGGAACGATCAAGTGGCAGAAATTAGTGGAAAAAAAAATCAAGGGTCTGGATGACTCAGCAGTCAAAGCATTTGTCTCACAAGCAAAAAAGTATTGGAATCCCAATCCCTAGATCCCACGTGTAAATGCTGGGTGGCCTTAATGGCCCACCTGCAGTTCTAGCCCTGGAAGGCAGAACATGGGAATTCCCAGAGCAAACTGGCCAGCCTGACAGCACACCCCCTGCACTCCCTAAAGAAATCAGTGAAGGGGACAAGCTCGAGAGACGGCTCAGAAGTGTAAATGCTCCTGCACAGCAAACCTGGTAACCTGATTTGATCCCTGGAGCCCATACAGTAGAAGACAACAGTGGACTTCTAAAAATTGTTCTCCTCGTGGGTCTTTTTTCTTTTCCTCCCTCCATCTAAATAAGATATTTAAAACCTAGGAAATATAACTCGATGGTAGAATGCTTGTCTTTCATGTATAAGGTCCTAGGTTTGATTCACCAACATACAAAAACAATAATAGCAACAACAATCAAGGTCTCAGCTTCAGTTTTCATACTAAAAACCAGACTGAATTCCATCTTTTTCTCCTAAGGTTGTATCAGTAAGCGTAGAAGTTTCTAAATCTCCATTGTACACATGTGTTAGGTTTTGATAAACACATGCCTTAAGTATTTCCTAATGAATGTCCTTTTATTGATGATCTTTCTGTTTTCATTTTTAGTCCCTCCCCCACCTCTGCTGTGCTAAGGATGGGACTCTTGGCCTATCAAGCACTCAGTCATTTAGCTTTACTTCTAGCCTTCCCCTCACTCTACTTATAGTGTCTTCATTAAAATTAATCAAAAACTACATTACATTCTATAGAAACTGAAAGAAAAAAATCTTGGTTAATTAATTTCTTGTTACATTGGAGATAGGAAAGCTGGTTGAATAAGGTGTGTGTTAACAGTGGCAAAATATTATTTTTAGATAGATTATAGCCTTTCTCTTTCCCAAAATCATTGACTCCTTTCTCTCTGCATCCTTCTTTCTAGGATCATGGTACTCCCTGTAGTTAGGAAAGCCCACTCACCGGTAATGGCAGTAGTAATATTTACTATTCATTTAATCGTGGCTACAAAGTCATTCTATTATTACTCATGAAGGGTTTCTTTTTTTTTCCCTGGAACAGGGCTATGAATGGTACCTAATCTTTACCTTATTACCAAAGCTAAACTATACATGGGGGCTTTCATAAATAATCATTAAAATGAAATAATTTACAAAGTTCAAAACATTCATCCGTCCTTAGGAATTAAAGTGTGTGTGTGTGTGTGTGTGTGTGTGTGTGTGTGTGTGTGTGATCTGTCTGTTTGTCTGTGTCTGTCTGTCTGTCTACTGCTAGGAATCAAACTGAGAACCTGGCACATGTAACTCATCTTTTTTTTAATGTGTGTTCTGAAACCGGAATAGATAACTGAATGCTTGACATCATGTGTCATTTGTAAGTGGCTCAGATTTGCAGCCTCTGCAGCCCTGTGGAAGGAAACCTTTTTACTCTGCGGTGTGTGGTTAGTATCATTTGGGAATCAAGGAGGCTGTAATAGCATGACGATTGCTTAAGACCTAAGGTATTTTTGAAGAATAAAGCAAGAAACTAACTTTTAAAAGACCTAACCTTTGACTGGGGGCAGGGAACGAAAATTCTAATCTTCATGGTTTCTGAAAGCATTTGCAGACCTAGTTTCCTTTCTCCACATTCTTTCAAACACATGCATACACAAACATGCGTACAAACACACACACACACACACACACACACACACACACTCACAGTGGAAATAAAAGTAAAGTTAAAAGGAGCCTGCAAACCACTAACCTAGTTTCAGTTTTCTTAGAAGAATTTGCCTTGTCGTTTTTTATTATAATGACAAAAAGCAGGGAATCCCAACCAAAGCTCTAAAAACAAAAGAAAATCCACATGTTTAATATGGAGTTGTTTTATCTTTTTTTTTTTTTTAACAACTGTTGTAGCTCTAAACTGTCTAATCTGGAGCATTGAAAATGCACTATAGAATAGCCTTTGGGGAGGGGGAAAATTCTGAATGCTAAAACCTTTTTAAATTTAGTCCTTGAAAAATGCTTTTTAATTTTCAAGATCTCAGTTTAAGACTGAAAAATTATTTCCTCTTAAATGTTCTCATATTCGTTTTCAGAGAGTCTTGCTAGGTAGTATTGTTAACTAAAGAAAATAAGTCTATCAGTTCCACTTAGATAACCTTTGGTAATAAACGAACTCCATGCACACTGTGACCTTAGAGCCTGAACTTTGTAATCACATGACCGGCTTGTAAACTGACCTGTGAGGATGACTGCTGTAGTCCAGCTTAGAGAAAGAAATTGACCAAGTGTCGGAAGGGTGGTCATCAAGCTGGACTTGCCCTGTAATCTCAGTTTCTTCATGGCTGCAATAGAACTTCTCACAGGACTCCTAGAAGCATGAAATGGAGACATGGGAAGGTAAGGGAACTGCTTGCTTAACTCCAGGGCCCATGTCCGCAGTTTAGAGATTTTCTTTGAAGGATTCGATTAGATACACAGACAACTGGTTTTTGTTGTTGTTATTGTTCTGTTTTGTTGTTTATATCTTGGCAGAATTAAGCCAGCAGGCTTTCATATATATAGGAAGTTTTGGAATATTTGAAATACAGAAAAGAAACAATGGAGAACTGGAATGGATTAATTGTTGATGCTAAGAGAAACAGCAGAAAAGGGTTGTGAGAGCTTTAAATTTTTATTGATTAAAAAAAAACAAAATTCACATTCCAGTATGCAATAAAATCCACATTTAAAAATTGTGGCTTACATCTTGAAAGAATCCGTTTATTTTAAATTCTTTAATATAGTTTGCAATTTGCCAAAGTCTTATTTAGTCTTGTTAATTACAGATAGAATTGGGGTCATAAGGCCATTGATAAGGCAGCTTCATTCTCTTTAGGAGAACTTAAATGCTTTATGGTTGGGAAATAAGACTAAGCCATTGCCGATTTCTTTTCGTGTGTGTGTGTGTGTGTGTGTGTGTGTGTGTGTGTGTGTGTGTGTGTGTAAGTGGGTAAATTTTTTTTTCTGTGTATATGTAAATAACAGTTACTAGCTAGTATTATAACTTGCTTATATAAAGTAGACTTCAACTTTTGAAAGAAACCCTCGTATTCCATGACAGAAGGAAAGATTCAGCTATAAAATACAACTTAAAACTGGTGAGTCTTAGCATTAAAGATTTGCCATGTTAATAATGTAGAGCTTAGAAATTTGATTCCTTCGAGGTAGGCACTGCTGACCAAGAAGAGCTCCAAACTTTTTGGAGCATTTGATAAATTTTGAGGAATAGCATTAGACTTGTGAAGTTGTCCTGGGACGGCTTCCCAGTCCTTGCAGCATGGCTAACATCTGCCGTTGGCAGCTTTGCAGTTTCATAATCACTCGGGGGTGCGTGAACCAGGGAAGTGAGACTCCCACACACAATAGCATTCTTCTCTATAATATTGTTGCCTCTCCTCCCTTCCATGCAGTCTCCTGTTCCTTATGCGTCAGCATACCACATTGCTTTTTGTAGTAATTTAGTGGAAATGAAAGAGTTAATCGAAACTATCAGTATGTACAAGACCTTTCCTTCTGTTAATATGCACAAAAATTCTTTATTAATCCAAACACATTAGAACTTCTTCAAAAAGGAGTTGAAGCACCAAGGTTTTCTTTGGATCCTTTGGACAGTTTAGAGTTAGACAGAGACACACAGCAGTGTTTATATGAGTTTAAAAGGTACATTCTGGAGGATTTAGATTTTTTTGTTGTTTTTTTGGTAGTTTAAATCTCATACTAATATTGTGGTTCACCGACCCCTGATAAACAGTAAACTCTTCCATTGTGTATATTTCACTAAGTATTAAAACTTCAGTTTTTCTTGAGCCTTTTTTAAGCCACATGAGGAAATAACTTAGGGTACTTAAACTTTTATGACACAAGAATGAATTTTTAAAGTTTTACCATACTGAATTCTAGAAAGAAAATTAATTATCTCAGTTGAATGAGATCTTTAGAAAAAGCAAAATCAACTGCTTACAAAAGAAGTCAGTGAAAATGCTACTGTAAAAAAAAAAAAAGTGTTGCCTGGTTTTAGATATTGGGCCCTTGTCCATTTAAATTAACCTTTGTTACAGCTGGGCATACAAATGTTTTGTTTTAGTTCACAGAGGGTTAAAGCTATTCAAGCTTTCACTGAGGCAGGCCTGCTCTGTGGAGTCACACAATCTGGTCTTTCAGCCCTGCCAGTCGCTAGGCAGGAAGTCTTATTTCTTAAGCTATCTTTCAGAATGGGGGTTGGGATTTGTAGAAAGGTGGGGGAAGGGCCTTGGAGCATCTGTAAGGATCAATAACAGAGAGAGGCCATTGTGCACACTTCAAGATAGATGCAGCCCTTGTTGTGAAGGGCCCCTGCCTGGCAGGGCAGACACCTAAAGCCAAAACAATGCTATGAAATAAATTCCCTGTGAAATTTTTCTTCTTAAAGGAGAAAAAAATAGCTTTGTGTGTCCTTTTAACATTTAGAAACGTTCTCATACTCCAACTTGCAGGCACTAGGCAGTTCCTCTCGGAAATAACTCCAAATTGATTTTTAAATGCCTTTTGTCCTAATGCTAATACTGTATTGAATTGGAGAGAGTGATCATTTTGGTGGTGGTTACATACCTCAAAGCACGAAGTAATCGTTCTTCTTTTTTCCTTCCTCCCTTTTTTATTTTTTATTATAACATTTGTTTTATAAGTTGGTTTGGCATCAAGAAAATGGGGAGAAAAAAACCCAAGATTGGTTTGGATTTGTGTAGTACTTATATGAAATCCCATCTCTAACACCTGATATTGGCACTTGAAACTCCAACTAAACTAAATGGATATTCTCAGTGTGTGTTATTTTGAGATCAGGTTTTAAACCAGGTTTATGGTCTAAAAAATATCTATAAAAATCATAGGTTTTGTCTTAAAATAAACCAAAATTGTGTAATCATGTTACATGTTAATATATGTTTTTTAAGTGTTAAATGAGAATACCTCAGCTGCAGTAACACTGAGCAAGTCTGCCAGTGAAATTCTAATCTTAAAGCACTTCCAGTTTATTCTTTACTCCAGCCCAGATTTTTAATTCTTCAAAGCTCCCCTTTCCCAAGACTAACATTCCTCTTTTGCTGTATCATTTCCAGAAGACCAAGGCATTAATTCGCTAGTTTTATGATGCAAATTATTTATGTCAGTTGGAGAAAGGAATGGAGTCCTTGCTGTCTCCCTTCCTCTAAAGCTTCAAAGTATTGGTGACAACTGATGGTAAGAGCTGAGAAAAATAGAATCATCAGCAGCCCTAAACCTCATAGGAATAAATGAATAAACCAGATGGGGGTCTATAATGTGACTTGCAGACATACAAATGGAATGAGGAGGTAGGATGTTGGGGGGAAGACCTGTACTTGAAATTAGCAGCAAGTTTAATTTAGTTTAACCTTTTTGCATATTTTGGACAATTTGAGCTAAGACAGATACTTAAGCACTTTATAGATCAGAAGAATATTTTTAACCCATATCCTTTTGCTGGAGAAAATGATGTGTGAAACAATCTGACTTCATCACTACAAATAGTATTTTCATGATACCTCTTTGATACATTTTTAATTCTGTATTAATTTTTAAATCAAAGATTGAGTTCTTTAATGGGCATTTTCCAGAAACATACAAACATTGCTAACAAAACTTGTAAGTGTAGTTACCATATACATTGTATTAAAATGGGGTATGAAACCTACCATGACCCTTTTGAACAATGTGTTCTTTAATGTGTGTAAGGGGGAGGGCCTAGTGAAGGAAAAGCCATAAAAGTCTGCAGGGTTCAAGACAAGGTTGGGATTTTGCTTTTGTCATTTTCACACACAAACATCACTACAATCATGTTTGATTTAGCATCCTTAATACAATGAGGTTGGAAAACCCAAGGATACCAGAGGCACACATACATACGGAAGCCAAATATCTCTTCTCCCAATTTTTTTAGTTCATTCTTTTTTTTCCCTGTCCTCCACTATGAGATTTCTTTTTAAAAGCTAAGGAATTAATTCTTCTGCAGGAATATTCTTTTTGCATGCCTCAGTAATTTGGTGAGTCAATGTAAAAAATCCACATCTCTAATATTTTTAGTCATATAAAAGTTATTTCCCCCAAAATTTGATGAAACACCATGATTAGGAAAAGTGCATCTATCCATATTTCAAAGTTGAGTGTTTGGGGTTTTTCCTGATGCACAGCTGTTTTATATATTTTGAAAGACCCAAGAAATGTAAAGGTCATTGCTAACTCCAGCAGGAACTTGACGCTCACCCTGTGATCCAAGAATCTTGCATTAATTAGGGTGAGAAGCAGGAGGGTCAGGAGTCACCAGGCTTGTAGCCTCCAAGGCTTTTTCATTGTAACTAGTCAGAATTATTCTTGTAGGATTTTTAATTCATTAAAACAAAACAAAAAACTGGTACTGGTTCTGTTTTCCTCAAGTAGATCCCTTAAGCCCACTGCTGCCCAGATGCTCATAAAATCTTGGTTGTGTCTACCGCCTTGCTGGGGACCCGCTAGTGTTGAGGAATGAATTCCATCAGTCTCTTTCTGTTACTTGGCCAAATCGCTTGATCTATATGGGCCGTAATTTACATTTACAGCAGAGAATAGAAATACCTATCTCAGAAACTAAGAATGCCTATCTTAGAGAGTAGGGGTACCTATCTCAGAAACTAAGAATATCTATCTCAGAGAGTAGGGGTACCTATCTCAGAAACTAAAAATGCCTAGCTCAGAGAATAGAGGTACTTATCTCAGAAACTAGGAATGTCTGTCTCAGAGAGTAGGGGTACCTCTCTCAGACTAGGAATGCCTGCCTGTCTCAGAGAAGTGCTGTAGGAATTGAACGGGAAGCCTCTGAGTTAGAGCCTGTGACATGCCCAATACGATTTTAAATGGAATAAGTTTCAAAGAGCGGAAAATTTAGGAAGATTCAGAAGGAGAGATTTCTTGGATAAATTGAGACTGGTGCTGTTTATGCCTCAAGTAAAAAAGTCCCCCAGGGAATGCCTCTATTCAGTAGACAATAATCAGGCAGGGTCCCTTTGGAAATTTAGCCTTGAGAATGCTGTATAACCAGTGAGGCAGGCTGCTAAACTTTCTCCTACAACCAGTTGCTGTACTGCTGTGCTTTTGTCTGTGCTAGCGAAAACAATTCAGAATGAATAGGGTTCCGCAAAGTTAGTATCTCAGAACATCAGTTTGTCCATCTGTGAAGTTAAAAAATACAGACTAGTGTAATCTCAGTGTAAGTTTAAGGCTAGTTTGGGCTTCATAATTGGACCCTGCCTTAAACACCAATTTGCCTAACCCCCCAAAGATGAAATACTTTTTTTTTTTTTTTTAAAACAGGATTGATAATGAGAATCAAGAGATTATAGATGAAAGACTTACACAGTACTAATAAATAAGGATGTTAACCACCAATTTAGTTGTATTTGGTTTAATGCAATGGGGGGGGGCTGTTCTTTATAGAAACATTTTTTGAGAGGTAAAGAGACATGCTGTAGTTATATCAAAACAATTAAACTAGAGCTGTAAAAATATCCATTAGGAAAGTATTAAAGGGCTGGAGAGGTGGCTCATGGGTTAAGCCTCTGCTTTGCAGGCGGAAGGTCCTAAGTTCGAATCCCAGATCCCACGTATAGATGCCAGGCGGAAGTGGGGCGGCCTGCGCTTCTGGTCCTGGTAGGGCGGAGCCTGTGAATCCCGGGGCAGAGTAAACAAGAAGGAGGTGGAGGTGTCCATGGTGGTTCCCGAATTCATCCGTGGTTCTACACACACACACACAGACATACACACACGTGCGCGCGCACATACATACGCACACACGCACAATTGAATAAATAATAAAAAAATTTTTTAAAAGTATTAAAAATAGTCGTTGTAGTTCCGAAGAAACGCTTAGTCATTGGTATAACTTGCAACAGTCAAAATCCTGCTTGTTCTTATCATCAGACACTCTCTCTGTCTCCCTCCCTCCCTCCCTTCCTCCTTCCTTCTTCCTTTCTCTCCTCCCTCTCCCTCCTTCTCTCCTTTCTCTCCTTCTCTCTTGTTTCTATCCCTTTCCCTCATTCTCTCCCTTTCTTTCTCACCCCTCCTCCTTCATGCTGTACTAGTGATTGAGCCCAGGGCCTTGCATATGCTAAGCAAGTGCTCTACCACTGAGCTGTATTCCCAGCCATACTTTTTTGGACAGACTGGTTTTGAACTTGCTTCATAGCCAAGACTGGCTTCGAGCTTAATCCTTTTGAGGAGTTGGGCTTGAATTCTCTCCCTTTTGAAATACTGTACTCTCTTGACTTCCAGAATACTGGCCCTTTTCCTTTTTCTGAAAATAGAAGTTCCTTTTATAAATACTCTTTGGAACTTCAAAATGTTGGCATGTTCCCAAGAAGTTAGTTCCTGTATCTCTTCTCTGCTAGTGTTTTCTTTTTTGTTTGGCTCAGCCTTTCATCCGTAATGGGATAACTCCCCAAAGTGTATCTGTAACTAGGAACCTCCCTTGACGTTCTTCTCTATCTAAACTGCCTTTTTAACATTTCCATGTTAGTTTTCTAACAGGCAACTCAAGCTCATCAAAGTCAAGCAGAACTCTGACTTACTTCTATCCCACATAGATCATGTTTCTTAGGTAGTTTACCTAGTTTTAGTAAACAAACCAAAATCCTTTTATTTGTTCAAGGCTAAAATCTTGGGATCCATTCCTTAATTCCTTTACTTTTCCATTATCAAACTCTATCAATTCTCCATTTCATCTGCTGTCTCACTACTGTCTTAGAGTCTCTGTGTTCCATTCTCCATTCCATTCTGCCATCTTTAAAAACTCCTCTGCTCGGTCATCACTACCTCTAGAACATGAAATGAAGTCTGTGATATGTATATAGACCTGTACAATCAACCTCAGGCTGAATTCTCTGAACTACATAATTAAATCCTTCCCCTACTCATGGGGCATAATCCTTCCTCTTTGCGCACACTCTCAAGCAGTTTATATCTTAGGGAAAGGTATATCATTCACAAACCTGTTGACCTGAGTTCATTCCCCAAAAGTCCATATGATGAAAGGAGAGACCAAACTTCTAAAAATTGTCCTCTGACCTCTGCTGCTTCTCCTCCTTCCTCTCTCCCTCTTAAGAATAAATAGGTGGAAAAGAAGAAATGGTGAAAGATATCAAGGCAAAGTTGTTCAGAAATGGTGGTAATGAGTACCTCATGTAAGAAGTATGCTAGCATTCTTGGTTGGTCCTTCTGATCTTTTAAGCACTGAGAAGCTAAAATTCTTTCACTTTCATAGTTCCCTTTAGACAGAGGAGTAGAGGCCTCCTTTTTGTTTATCTACTGTTTTCAAATTAACTACTTGTGGGTTAGAGATTCAGAGATAATTTTCCTCCAAAGAATAGTTCCTGTTATCCTTTTTTCTTCTACCCCACAGAATGGGGACCTGTTTATAGCTGTTAAACCTTTAGATTACTTTAACCAACAGTAAGCCAAGTGCAAAGACCAAAGCAGGGGTCAGTGTCCTTCAGGCATCACTTTGCTGCTCTTTTACCCAGTCCTTGATAAAATAGAGTGTTTCGTTCCATCTAACACTCAGAGGAGACCAGTAACCGTGTTGTATTCACAGCATTCTTCCTATCGTTTCCCCTTTTCCAGTTTGTACCTCACTTGGAGAATGGAAGTGTCTTCCCAGCCACATGTTTGACAAAGTGTGGTCTCGGAATTGTTTCTGTTTCTAATTCATTGAAATAATTTCTTCCCTCCATACTCCTGAGCTTGTCTTCAGAGGATTCTTAATGACCCTGACCTATGAAAATAGTGTCGTACTCAACTTTCATTAGAACCTAAGGCAAAAAAGAAAAATCGGTAATACTGGTTGGTGTCGTCACCCTTTCCCATTATTGGAAGTTGAACCCAGGGCTTTGTACAAACACTCTACCACTCAACACTACTCTCAGTCTTAGGTTATTTGTTTTGGTTTGATCATTGTTGTTTTAAGAGAGAGGGATTAGAATGGATGCGTGCTATGGTGCACTGGTGATCAGGAGAAAATTGCAGAAATCAGTTTTCTTCTTCCATCATGTGGACTTTGGGGATTGTCATAATTGGGCACAGGTGTCAACTTGACAGTTGAGGGTTTGAGCTCTGGGCACATTTGTAGAGAATTAGGGGTTGGGGAAGGCCCAGCCTATGGTGGGTGGGATTAGGCCCTAGAATAAAATACAGACAGCTGGTTGAGAGAGTGGGCATCTTTTTTTTTTATTCAATTGTGCGTGTTTGCGTGTGTGCGCGTGTGTGTATGGATGTGTGTGTAGAACCACGGACGAATCGGGAACCACCACCGCCTCCACCTCCTCCTCGTTTACTCTGCCCCGGGATTCACAGGCTCCACCCTACCAGGACCAGAAGCGCAGGCCGCCCCCGATTCCGCCCGGCGTCTATATGTGGGGTCTAGGATCCGAACTCAGGACCCTCCGCCTGCAAGGCAGAGGCTTAACCCTTGAGCCATCTCTCCAGCCCCGAGAGTGAGCATCTTTGTGTGCACTTGATCAGACATGCTAGTCTGGCAAGTAAGGATCATCTCTCCCTCAGCCATTACATAGAGATGGTGTGACCAGTTCCCTCAATCCTGGTATTGATGTGTACTCTTCCATCAAGCTGGACTGAGAACTATAACTGGACTGTCATAAGGAAATAAATCCCTTGTTCCCTTAAAACGTTTGATGGTCATTTATCAACAATCATGCAAGCGAATTGTAACAGGGATCAAACTCAGTTCATCTCACCCATTGAGCTATCTCACTGGCCCACATCTTTGTCTTAATTAATGTGTTTTGTTCTTGTATCAATTTTGATTTTTTAATTAAATAGTTTATATTGATTTCTTAGCATTTTGACACTTCAATTTTGCCTTAAAGGCCCTAAAAGAGATACTAGAAACCACTTGTGCTAACCTAATAATGACTACTAGCATGCTTTCATAAATGAGATACTTGCCCCCTCACCACTACAGAACAGCTTTCAGCACTAATTCTTCTTTATTATGACTTGAAACCTTTCGTTGTCCCATCAGCCATCCTAACTGCAGCACATTCCCAGCTTTGTCCCTCACTTGTCTCTCAGCCTCAGTTCAGAGCCTCCTGTTTCTCTAGGTTCTCTGCATTGCCCCTGTTTTGGTACCGGTTTTTTGTTTTTAGGACTTCAGCACCATTGTTTTTCCTTTCCCATCTTACCATGTTCCTCCTGATCTCTAAATGTAGATAGGTTTTCTTTAAAGTTTGACATGGTGAAATTTTTTTTAATTGTAAGGAAAACGGTCATCCAACCTAACTCAAGCCCTGAGTGAGATACTGGAAGAAAACTTAGCAAGAACATAGAATACAGAGAAGCTTACAACAGTTGGGATGGGAGAGAGGGGCTGCATTCATCAGGAGTCACAGCAACCACTCCCAGCATCTAGGCGGCATAATGGAGCAACTCTGCTTCACCCCTAGGCCTGCTCGGCACGGCTGCCACGCAGGCAAGCATGGTTTTCTACAACAGTATCTCACCAACACATTCACAGTTCCAGTCTCATCAGAAGCTAGTAACCCTTATGCCCACGGTACGAAATCTTGGGATCAGAGAATTTAATTGGATTAAATTGAACTGTCTTTTTCTAGTCCGAGCAGCAGTGGTCCACTGTCTGTCTTGATCCGGTCAACTTGTCTAGTGTCTTACAGACAGGGCAGACTGTTCTCAGAAAAAGAAAGGTTTGTGTGAGTTGAGTGGGCAGCCCAGAAGGTATTTGTTGCAGATGCTGCTCTGTGCTTGCATCCTCTGTCCATTTCAGCAGTGCTTATTAGATAGCCTCTCTACAAAAGGACTCTCCCTGTTGGTTTGGATTGATTTCCATGTTCTTACTGACCTTCTCACCTGCATCCGGTTTAGATAGCACACTCCTGAAACACTCCTACAGCCAGCGGGCTTTGCTTTTGCTGTGCCCTCTGGCTGAATTCCCTTTGACATTCTTCTATCCTGAGACTCTTTCCTGTGCTATCTCTTAGAGATTATCTTTTCTTTTGCCTTTCCAGAATCCTTAAACGTTCCCAATGACTGTCCAAGTAGGACAAACAATGGTTTTGCAAGTTATTTTCTCCAACTAGAAACTGAAATTTAAATATGAAAACTGATCATCAATGGAAATCTGACTCCTGATTTACTAAGCAGTGCACCTAGGAAACAAAAAGTAAGCAGGGTCTGATCCTGAATTTTTCTTTACTTTTCCCACTTTCATTCATGTACTCATGTTGAGTAAAGGTGTGACCTTTCCCCCACCATAATCTTGTGACTTCTACCAGTTATAGTTTGTAAATCACTTTTCTTTGGCCTTTTTTCATTTTTCCTTCAGTGCTTGCTCAGTAAAGATAACTGCCGAACAACAGTCAGCCCATACATTTTTTTAAAGCCCTCCGTGGCAGTGCATTCCATAACCTCGGCCCTCAGAATTGCAAGTTTGAGGCGAGTTTGACCTAACAATGTGAAAGTATATAACTTGGGCTACATAGCAAAACCTAACTCAAAAACAGACCAGCAGGGGCCAAAGAGTTGATTTGTCCCTATGGACAAACTGTCAACCTGAATTCAATCCCCTGAACTAAAGCAGACATGGTGGAGAGAGAGCACTGACTTTCGAAAGTTTACACATCTGTACATGTTCTCTCTCTCTCTCTCTCTCTCACACACACACACACACACACACACATGAATACGCATATTTTAAGCAGAGTCAGATAGAGATAGCTCAGTGGGTATGGTTCCTGTTTGCAAACCTGGTAGCTTTGATGGTAGAAGGAAAGAACTGATTTCTTCAAGTTATCCTCTGACCTCTACCCCATGTACCATGGTGTGCATGTGTGTGTGCTCCCATCATTTCTTTCTCAAATAAATAAAGTATAAGAAAAATATTTAAAACAAACAAAAGCCCTTCTACCTTTTAACTATACATATTTATAGGGTAAAGTATTACAATGTATATAATGTATAATCATCAAATCCAGGATAATTATCATTTCTATGTCCTTAAACATGTCTTATTTCTTTGTATTTGACAACTTTAGGCTATTCTGTCTTAGTGCTTTGTAGAATATATGATAAATTGTATATAAAAAGTGTTAAAAACCATAATAACCCTACCAAGGTTCAGAAAACTAGCACTGATTCCTGTCATCAAACCACACCAATCTTGTGGATTGATGACTTGTTTTTATCCAAGCAATGCTAATTTTTACAAAGGTCCTCCGAAGAACTCCTATGTGGCTTCTGGAAATAGGTTGTTACAGAGTTATGTGGAGTAGACTGAGAATTGTATACAAATGAAAAGAAAGCCGAGTGGATTTCACTTAATACTATTTAGAGTATATGTTTACAAGTGCTATTTTTAAGAATTCTTGTTCCCAAATTCAGTTCTGTCACACCACCCAGACTTTTTTATTTTAGATGGTGACAACCATAGTCAGTTCTTAGAATGTTAAACTTATCAGAGTGCTGGGACCAGTAATCTAGGTAAAACAGGTTCCCTTTGTTAAAAACAGCCTTTAGCCTCTAATTGTCCATATAATTTTGGTCAACTGAGCAGCCATAGTCTCCATTTCCTAAATCTGGCCTTGCTCACAGTCTAAATAAGTAGGTTTTGATAATAATCAGTTCACAAAATGTAATTTGTGTTACCTGAGCCCTTGGAATGGGTGAAATGCCTTTCTTGGGGTTGGGGAGATATCTTGTAACAGCAGATCAAGTAGAAGAATAAGAGGAGCCTTTTTGTAACAGGTTCTGGCCTGTATTTAGTCAAATTAAAGTGGAACTCACTAAAATAAGTGCTTACTTATAGACTAGTTGATTCTCTTTTTTCCCTCCGCAGATTTTGTTGTGACTCTTAAAATTTATTTCTTTAAAAATTAATAAATAGGGACTGGAGAGATGGCTTAGGGGTTAAACCCTCACAAGCAAAAGAACCATGAGTTCAGATCCCAGATCCCATGTAAAAACACTGGGCAGAAATGGCCGCAGCCTGCATGTCCAACCCGGGAAGACGGAACCTGAGAAAACCCAGAGCAAAACAATAAGGAAATAGAGCAATTCAGGATGATTCCTGAAGTCATCCTTGGGCATCCCAGTGCCCTCTGATACACACAGACACAAAGAAAGAGGGGGGAAGGGAGAAAGAGCAAATAAATAATAAATAGGTAGATAGGTAACCGTGGCCTTGCGACTCAGTGTTGATGTGCTCACCTCGTGGATCACCTACTGGCACAGTGCGCTACAATGGGAGCTCCCCTCCGGCACTGACTTGCTGTCTCACCTTGAGCAAGTCACTTTATTTTTTTCTGAATAAAAATTGTGTGTGTGTGTGTGTGTGTGTGTGTGTGTGTGCATAAAAGGGTACATGAGTGTGTGTGCCTGTGAAGACTCGGGTAATACTGGGAATCATCCTGATTGTTCTACCTCCTTATCACGTTGCTCTGTGGCTTCCCAGGCTCCACATTCCAGGGTCAGAATAGTAGGCCACTACCTCTCCCCTCTCTGTATCCTCCTCTTTTTTTCTCTTAACATGGGATCTAGGGATCTGAACTCAAGTCCTTTTGCCTTTGATGCAAAGGCTTTAACCCTTGAGCATCTCCCCAACCCTTATTACTAGCTTCTATGGGTAGCTAGCAGTACTAAAACTTTGTAACCAGTCAGATTTGCACAACCTTTCCTCTGTCTGCATCCTGAGACTTACCTTACCTTACCTCAGATGAGCTCTCTCTCCCTATCAGGCCTGTTTCCCAATCTAAATATTCTCAATTAACTTTTAAGTTCAAGAGTTTAAGATAATTCCTATCATTTCACTTGAATGCTCTATATTTTCCTTCTTTTTATCAGTTTTCTGAATAATGAATCCATGTCACAGCAACCTGCAATTTTTTATCAATTGTAACTGCTGTGAGCTTTGGTCGTGACTTTAAAGTACTTATTTGCCCAATTTTTTGCCATGACATTTTGAGGTAATATAAGGCAGATTTATGAACACAGAGTTACTAGATTAACAGCACTGGATTACTAAATTAAAAGCATTGAATTAGATGTGGTCATAAAATTTCCTTTTAGATAGGTCCATAGTTAGAATGATATAGACCTCACAAATCTGGAATTTCAGTGATGCATTCTTTTTTGATGTTTGTTTAAATATAAAATAGACATTAAGAGATAACTAGTTAAACACCTATTTCTATAATGATAATTATTAAATCAGATTGGCTGATACTTGAGCTTAAAACCATTATTTCTATTGTGTTCTAACTTAAACTTATTCAGTTTCTGTTTCAGATGATCGGGCTGAACAGCGAACCTGTCTGATTTGTGGGGACCGTGCTACAGGCTTGCACTATGGGATCATCTCCTGTGAAGGCTGCAAAGGATTTTTCAAGAGGAGCATTTGCAACAAGCGGGTATATCGGTGCAGCCGTGACAAGAACTGTGTCATGTCTCGGAAGCAGAGGAACAGATGCCAATACTGCCGCCTACTCAAGTGCCTGCAGATGGGGATGAACCGGAAGGGTGAGTTTGCTCAGGACTCTCGCTCCCCAGCCTCATCCATTACCTTGTCTGTACTGTCAGTTACTATATTTTGGAATTATTTTCCCTGTGCCTTCATTGCATAATAGAACTTGAGGCTGTATACTCATAATTTGCAAATGCATCTGTTTCACTTCCTGCCTGCACAATCAGTCTTCATAATCTAGGTGAGAGAAAGACAGGTAACATGTTAAGGATTATATGGGAGTACGTGCATAGGCCTCAAGTATTGTGCTAAGACTCCAGTTAGCAATTAAGTCCTGACTGAGATTAATATACTTAACAAATTTTTCAAGGAATAATGATAGGAGCTAGGAATTTAAATGGAAAATCATGGGATAGTTTTGATTTGATAGTTTTCATACTTAGAAACAGGATATAGGGGCTGGAGAGGTGGCTCAGGGGTTAAGCCTCCGCCTTGCAGGCGGAAGGTCCCGAGTTCGGATCCCAGATCCCACGTATAGACGCCAGACGGAAGCGGGGGCGGCCTGCGCTTCTGGTCCTGGTAGGGCGGAGCCTGTGAATCCCGGGGCAGAAGGAGGTGGAGGCGTCCATGGTGGTTCGCGAATTCGTCCGTGGTTCTACACACACACAGACACACACATACACACACACACACAGACACACGCGCGCATATACACACAGTTGAATAAATAATAATAAAAAAAAAAAAAAAAAAGAAACAGGATATACTCAGACACTAGGCATGTTTAGAGTCTATTTAGGTAGATAAGAGTTTGAAGTTTATTGGGAAGCTTTTCAAGAACCAATTTGCCCTAGATAACATGAAGAAACTGTTTCTGATAATATTAAATGAAGGACAGCTTTGAAAGGCTGGAATAGAGGAAACAGAAAAGCTACCAAGAAGTTGGATTTTTTTAAAATATTTTACTTATTTGTGTTTGTGTGTGTGTGTGAGGGGAGAGAGAGAGAGAGAGAGAGAGAGAGAGAGAGAGAGAGAGAGAGAGAGAGAGAGAGAGAGAGAGAGGAGGGAGAGAGGGAGGGAGAGAGGACACTGTGTGTCCCTGTGGAAGACCAAGGTTGACTTCAGGAATCATCCTGGATTGCTTCTACTTCCTCCTTGTTTTGCCCTGGAATTTCCCAGGCTTCGCCCACCAGGGCCAAAGTTGGGGATGCTGCCATTTCAGCTTGGCGGTTTTAAAATAGGACCTAAGATCCGAACTCAGTACCTTCTGCTTGGGAGACAGAGTCTTCTTTTTTTTATTCAATTGTGCGTGTGTGTGTGTGTGTGTGTGTGTGTATGTGTGTGTATGTGTGTGTGTGTATGAATGTGTGTGTGTGTGTAGAACCACTGGCGAATTGGGGAACCACCATGGACGCCTCCACCTCCTCCTTGTTTACTCTGCCCCGGGATTCACAGGCTCCGCCCTACCAGGACCAGAAACGCAGGCTGCCCCACTTCTTCCCGGTGTCTATACATGGGGTTTAGGATCCGAACTCAAGGACCTTCCGCCTTCAAGGCAGAGAGTTAACCCCTGACCCACTTCTCCAGCCCCGGGACACAGAGTCTTAACCCCTGATCCATCTCTCCAGCTGTTTTTAAATTTTTCAAATGTGGAACGCTTCACGAATTTGTGTGTCATCCTTGCACAGGGGCCATGCTAATCTCTGTATCATTCCAATGTTAGTATATGTGCTGCCGAAGTCAGCATGGAAGTGTTTTTAAATACTTCGTTTTTTTTAAAGTACTTCATTTTTTTTATTTGTGTGTGTGTATGTGTAGAGAGCACTGTGTGTCTGTGGAGCCCCAAGGGTGATATTGGGGTCTAGGATCCGAACTCATTACCTTCCACCTGCAAGGCAGAGGCTTAACCCCTGAGTCACCTCTCCAGCCCCCACTTATCAACTTTGTATGAGTGGAAGAAATTTAAAAAATTTTTTTACAAAGCTTCTTAAAAAGAAAGGTTAAAAGTGTAATGTAAAGGCATTTAGATAAATTAGGTGGTATATAATTCATAATACTAACATTTATTGAGCACGTAGATGTGTCAGAAACTCTTCTGCATTTTCCATGTATTATACTATTGAATATATTTAATAACCCTATTGAGTCCTACTTCCCATTTAACAAATGCAGCTTACAAATCACTTTCAATAGTTAGCTTAAGGATGGTTAGGATGACAGCTATGGTTTCTAAATTTTAATTTTTTAAAGAAGAGTTTTGCCTAATCACATGGGCAATATACTGTTTCACATATCTTCCACATGCCATAGCTATTTGCATATTAGAATACCCTATTTGCTGCATACTAAACATACCATACTTGGACAGTTACCCCTTCCTGTAGTTGTAGCTTAATTCTTTGGTCAGACAGTGCCTCAAAGATGCCTTGTATACCCAGACATATTCTTCTACCTGGAAATCCTTCCTCTTCCCCCTTATCACTTTCCTCTTCTGGAAAGAAGTCTTCTGCAGTTACAGTTCCAAACCA
Source organism: Typhlomys cinereus (assembly GCA_023101885.1). NCBI lineage: Eukaryota > Metazoa > Chordata > Mammalia > Rodentia > Platacanthomyidae > Typhlomys > Typhlomys cinereus. The sequence goes on along the minus strand of JALPQD010000081.1, from coordinate 3,496,053 downwards.
GTACTTTCTTTAAAAGAAAGTTCATAATGGCTTTACTATCCTCACCCTGATTTGATTTTCTGTTTCCCTAGACTGTCCTCACCGTGACTTCTCTTCATCCCCTTTGTCATGCCAGGATCAAACCCAAGGCCTAAGCATGCTAAGTGCTCTACCACTGAGTTTGCCTCGCTTTCTGTGAGATGTTCTCTTGACTGCACATACAAATGAATCATCCTGATTGTTCAGTTTAAGAGTGTGAGTTCTGAGCTTCCAGACGAACCCGTCTGTTTTAGAGAAGACAAAGCTTGGCCTTATAACTCTTGAAACCATAACCACAACACAGAGTGTAAAGGGATAGTTTCCTGCTGGCCTGAGGCTTAATTGTCTAGCCCACACTGCCTTGGAGGGAGAAACTCTGCCACCTTGTGGTTAATGCTGAGAAAGCCAGACTAAAATCGCCATGGGAGTATTTCACACGTGAGAAATATACTCTCTATGAAACTTTGATGGTTGGTGCATGAGTCTATGCACCTGTCAAAATCCATAAAATTCTACTAATTTATAAAAAAAATACAAGCAGATTTATAGTGGGGGCAGGGGATGGAGAGATGGAATGTACACTGTGATGATGAATCAATTCAGCTAATAGTAAAAGGAATCACGTGACCATACCAGGGAATGAGGTTTGGAAAGGAGCTGGCCTTGGAAAACCATTTTTTAACTGTATATTGTAGGATAAAGACAAAAAGAATTGTGTACAAACAAAGCACTGTGGTTTGTAAAATTTGTTTTGCTCAAGGTTATATGCTAGTAAATCTGTCCCCCATTTTAATTGAATACTGTGGTTGAGCAAGAAAATAAATATATTGTAGATACATAGATTTTGTATAGTGGAAAAGGAAGTCATAAATCAAGAAAGAAACCTTGGGTATTAGATCATAATCATGTCATAAATATAAGCCACTGGATGGGTCGGTGGGTGAGTGGATGGACGGATGGGCGGACGGACGGACGGACGGACGGACGGACGGACAGATAGATAGATAGATAGGTAGATAGGTAGATAGATAGAATCAGTGGGGTTGGCATGAGACTCATGAATAAGTAGATGGATGGATAAGTAGATAAATAATATAGATGTATATATGTATGTGGACTAGAATACATGTATGCATTTCCACTGCAAGAGGCTAGAAGTAGTGATACACCAATAGTATCCAGATTGTGTCTTCCAAATATCAGTGACAGGAGTGAGGATGCCAAGTAGAACTTGTTTATTCCAGGATTAGAACAAGGAAAATATAAAATAACCCCAGAGTATATTGGAGTACTTGAAAATTAGAGTGCTTTAAAAATAGAAAGAGAAAGAAAAAGAGAGGAGAGAGAACATACTGAAAGAACACAAAAACCCAACCTGAAAGAGCTCCCACTGGAAGTTGGAGCAATTTAGAAGAAAATGTAACCCAAGAAATAAATATGCATGTGTTCATACTGAAAGAAATAACCAAATAAACAGAAGTGACAGTTGTCTGTAAAAAGAATTCCAGTGGATAAATATATAAGACGTGAGGGAAATGAAAGTCATTATAAAGTGTCATAGTACTAACTGCTACAGGAAAGACCCTCTGAGAGATTCCAACATATGTGAGCACTGGTTTGCACAAAAATGGAATATCTGGGTGCTAGAGATGGTTCAGGGGTTAAGACTCTGCCTCGCAAGCAGAAAGATCTGAGTTCAGATCCCATGTAAAAATGTCAGGTGGAAATGGTGCAGCATGTACTTAACAACTCTAGAAGGCAAAACCTGGACTGTCCCAGAGCAAAGCAAAAAGGAGGTAGAGCAATTCAGAATGATTCCTGGAGTCACCCTTGGGTTTCCATGAACATACACCGTGCACTATAATACATACAGACACACACATGAATACATAAACATACACACGCAATAAGTAAATTAATTAATTTAAAATAGAATGTTTGAAACTGTTTAATAATCACAAAGGGAAAAATTGTTTCTATAAAGGATTTTGCTGGGGGCTAGAGAAGTGGCTCAGGGGTTAAGCCTCTGCCTTGCAGACAGAAGGTCCTGAGTTCGGATCCTAGACCCCACGTATAGACACTGGGCAGAATCGGGGGCGGCCTGCGTTTCTGGTCCTGGTAGGGCGGAGCCTGTGAATCCCGGGGCAGAGTAAACAAGGAAGAAGTGGAGGCAGTCCATGGTGGTTCCCGAATTTGCCCATGGTTCTACACACACACACACACACACACACACACACACACACACACGTACAATTGAATAAATAATAAAATAATAATAATAATAAAGAATTTTGCTGTTAGCCAAGATGTGCTTTAGCCAAATAAGAAAAGTTAACACCACCAGTAAAGCATACTATTATTTGCCCTGATAGAATATGTTACAAAGTGTGTATATATGCACAGGTATGTGTGTATGTACATGGAAATCAGAGGAGAACATCTAGTACCCTACTCTCTTTAGTCTTCACTTTATGTCCTTGAGACAGAGTGTCTGATAGTCCCCAAGCCCTAGCAATCCTGCCTCCACCCCTCCCCTAACCACCGAGGTTTCATAATATATTTTGTTTAAAAATGCAAATATTCTCTTTCTTCCTTCCCTGAAATTTATCCAAGTCTTTAAATAGCTGTAACTTGGGACTCTTCGTTAGGCATGTTGAATATATATAGTGTGTATATTATAATACCCAATACTATGGCACCCAGTGGTACCTTCAATAATAGAGTGTGCTTTGAGGGCTGGAGAAATGGTTCAGTTGTTAAGCCCCTACCTCGCAAGCAGAAAGTCTTGAGTTCAAATTGTGGATCTCACGTAAAAACGCCAGGTGGAAATGGCGGCGGCCTGTACTTTTGATCCTGGAAAGAGGAGCCTGGGAAACTCCAAAGCAAAGCCAAGAGGAGGTAATGCAATCCATGGTGATCCTAAGTCCCCCATGGGCCTTCCCAGGCACACAGAAACACACACACACACACACACACACACACACACACACACACACGAATGTGTATTGGGACACACACACACACACACACACACACACACACGAATGTGTATTGGGACACACACACACACACACACACGAATGTGTATTGGGACACACACACACACACACACACACACACACACACACACACACACGAATGTGTATTGGGTCCAGAAAGACCTGTCTTTTAATCTTGGCTTTACCATTCACTTACCTTGTACTGTTTTTAGCTGTGTGTGTGTGTGTATCTGTCTGGCATTTTTACATAGTTTCTGGGGATCTGAACTCAGGTTCTTTTGCTTGCAAGACAAAGGCTTTAACACCCTGAGCCATCTCCCCGGCTCTTACCTCATACTTTTAATCAAATAAGTTTTCTTTTGTTTATAAACGTCTATGAGTAGCCTCTAAGCATCTTGACTTATTTCCTTCTAGCTATCAGAGAAGATGGCATGCCTGGGGGTCGGAATAAGAGCATTGGGCCCGTTCAGGTGAGTTCTAGCCCCTCACTCTGGGCTCCAAAATGTTTTTCTAGCTGCTCACCTTGATGGGGGGTGGGGGATCTTTGCTTTCATTTCTGTAAAACTGCTTTTTAACCTATATCTTTGAAAGTCTTAAATTTATAAGTTAATGATTCAAGTTCTTCTTATGATCCCTAGTCCTTCCTAAGACAGACAATCATTTCTGGTTCTAAACCATCCAGAGAATTAGGTTTTCCTCTTTGATCAATCACTTAAAATTGTAGGTAACTTAGCATGGCAGAAATCAGTGAGATTACTTATCTGTTTATTTCCTTATTTGTAGAGTAGGAATAATAATATTTCAGTGTCATAAGTATTTAACCACAAGGACATACAGTGCCCTCTCACCACACATACAAACACACACACACATACACATACACACACAAATAAAGTTTAAAAAAAAAACAGACAGAAAAGTCTTTGTGAATCTTGCCTGTACCACTACTTTTTAGCCACTAACAGCAAGACTTCATAAGGCTAGAGAACAGATGTATTTATGACCCATCAAGTAAACCCTTCAGTACCCAAGGAAGTCAGGACCAATTTTAAATACAATGAGAGCAATATACAGACTTGCATTTTTAGGAGAAAAAAAAAAAACTAGCAATAGCTATGATTTGTGAAGAGTGGGATGAGGCTGGGTGAGTTGGGAGAAAGAAGTAGTTTAGTTGAAAGGTTTGCAGATGTCGATACTAAGAAATACAAGTTACGGTTCCAAGTAGGGCAGTGACACAGACCAAGAAGAGGGAGTGTATTCAAAAGACAGTTCACAAGTAAATTAGCATGAATTCTCCAATTAAATGCAAACACATGAAGAAAAGATACACTAATGTATGGGAAATTTCTTGTCCAGGAGTTCAATCTGGTTGTTTTTATTTTGTTTTGTATATATAAAGCTCTCAACTTCGTTATACTTTTCTTTTAATCAATTATTTTTATTCTTGTTATTAAAGTCATTTATCTCTTGAAAATTGATTTTTTCATATATATCAAGTGTTATTTTTATTACACATTTTATTTTTGCCTAATCATACAAGCTCAATAAGTACCTACCTCCTCTCTCTCTCCCCTCCTTTCCCCTGTCATCCCCATTGTACTCTCCGCTCTTCCCTTATTTGCTCTCACCCCCATCTCTCCCTCCCCCTCTTCCTGTGCTTACCACTTCTCCCATCCCCCAGAGCATCCATTTATGTGGGCGCTGAACCTCCACGTGAGTCCTCTACCTTAGTGAGGGTTCAGGATTCAGTGGCGTAACTTGGGGCCCCTTGGGCTGCCCGCTAACATGGGAACTCTATTGTGACTGTTTTAACCCTTGCCTCTAAGGATCCTACTGCCTGGAGCCTTCTCCCCTCTGATCTCCGCTAGACTTTGGAGAGTCATTGACATGTTGGCCATTGTGCAGCCCTGGCTGCTGCAGCCCTAACTTGTGTGGAGTATCTTGCATATCATTGGTCCTCCCCATCTTTAGGTTCTTATGATCTTGCCGCCCCGTCTTCCACAAGGTTCCCTAAACTTTAGGATGGGGAGAGATTTGGCTGGCCTGGTTCCAAATGAATAATGTAGGGTCTTTGGTGTTCTGAATTATGGTTTGTTGATTTCAGTTTTGCTGTTCCTACACTGCTCTTGGTTGCATCCTGATTGGTATCGAAGCTCATCTCTTTTAAATATGCCATTAAGTAGGTTTGGAACTAGGACCCACTTACTAGGGAGTATGGGTCCAGTTTTAATCTGCATGTGGATATCCAGTTTTGCCAGCACCATTTGTTAAAGATGCTGGTCTAATTTTCAGTGTTTGGCATACTTCACTCAATATAATTTCTTCTAATTCATTCTATTTCCCAACACATTTCATTAATTCATCTTTTTTGATGGTTGATTAGTATTCCATTGTATATATGTACCACATTTTCCTTATCCATTCATCAACTATTGGGCATTGGGTTGGTTCCATGACTTTGCTATTGTAAAATAGTGCTGCAATGAACATGGTTGTGCTCGTGCCACTGTAGTGAATTGCTGCATTTAGGGGGATTATTCCCAGTAGTGGTATAGCAGGGTCGAATGACATTTCAATCCTTAACTTTTTTTTAGAAATCACCACACTGATCACCAGAGTGGCTGTATGAGCCTGCATTCCCACCAGCAATGTAGGAGAGTTCCCTTCTCTCTACATCCTCTCCAGCATTTGTTGTTGTTTGTATTGTGGATTTTTGCCATCCTGACAGGGTGAGATGATATCTCAGGGTAGTTTTGATTTGCATTTCCCTGATGGCTAAGGATGTGGAGCATTTTTTAAGATATTTGTTAGACACTTTGATTTCATCCCTGGAAAAGTTTCTTTAGAGTTCCAAGGCCCTTTTTTTTTTTTTTTCTTAAAGTTGCTTTTTTTAATTTATTATTATTATTATTATTATTTATTCAACTGTGCGCATGTGCGTGTGTATGTGTGCGCGCGCGTGTGTGTCTGTGTGTCTGTGTATGTGTAGAACCACGGACGAATTCGCGAACCACCATGGACGCCTCCACCTCCTTCCGCCCCGGGATTCACAGGCTCCGCCCTACCAGAACCAGAAGCTCAGGCCGCCCCCGCTTCCGCCTGGCGTCTATACGTGGGATCTGGGATCCGAACTCAGGACCTTCCGCTTGCAAGGCGGAGGCTTAACCCCTGAGCCACCTCTCCAGCCCCCCAAGGCCCATTTTTTAATTGGTGTTTAGTTTTTTTAAGTTCTTTGTGCACTCTGGATAATAGAGCTCTATCAGATATGTCATCAGTGAAGATTTTCTCTCATTCTGTGAGTTGCCTTTTTGCTCAGTTTACAATCTCTTTAGCTGAACAGAAGCTCTTTAATTTCATAAGATCCCATTTGTAGAGTGTTGGTTCTATGATTGTCCTATTGGATTTCTATTTAGGAACTGCTGGCCTAGCCCACTCTGCTCAAGGGAGTTCCCTACTCTTTCAAATAGGGTTTTTATCGTTTCTGGCCTAATAATAAGGTCCTTGATCCATTTGGAATTGATTTTTGTGCATGGTGACAAGTCAGGTCCGGTTTTAATGTTCTGCATGTGGACATCCAGTTTTGCCAGCACCACTTGTTGAAGATGCTGTTCTTTTTCCATTGAGTTTTTTTGGGCCTCTTTGTCAAAGATCAAATGGCTGTAATTGTGTGGGCTTATATCTGGGTCTTCAACCCTTATCCATTGATGTATGTATCTATTTTGGAGCCAGTACCAAGCTGTTTTTATTACTATGAATTTGTAGTATAGATTAAGTGTTTTCATTACTCAGGATTGTTTTTGCTACCCTGGGCCTTTTGTGTTTCCATATGAATTTTGAAATTGTTTGGTCAATTTCTTTAAAGAGTTGCTTGGGGATTTTGATTGGTATAGTGTTGAATCTGTGTATTGTTTTTGGTAGGATGGTCATTTTATTATGCTGATTCTGCCGACCCAGGAGCATGGGAGGTCTTTCCACCTTCTGGTGTCTTCTGTAATTTCTTTCTTTAGGGTTTTAAAATTTTCATTATAAAGATCTCTTACATTTTTGGTTAGATTTATACCAAGGGTTTTTTGTTGTTGTTGTTTTTGTTGTTGTTTTAGGAGCTATAGTAAATGGGACTGTTCCTCTAAGGACTCTCTTACTTTTTTCATCCTTGATGTGTAGGAAGGCCACTGGTTTTTGCATGTTTAGTATGTAACCTGCCACTCTGCTGAACTATGTATTAGTTCCCAGAGTTTCTTATATCTAGCTTTATGTGAGTGCTGAGAATCCAAATTTAGGTCCCCATATTTGTGCAACAAACACTTTACCCACTGAGTCATCTCTCTAGCTCCAAATTTTAAGTGTAGAGCAGTGTTTTAGCTATATGCAGCTCTTTAGATAATTTTATCTTGCTTTACTAAAATTTTCAATCTATTGAACAGCCATTTATGATTCTTCCCCTTCTCTATATTCCTGGCAATCACCATTCTATCTTCTGCTTCTAGCTCACTTCGGCAGCACATATGCTACATTCTGCTTCTAAAATTTAATTACTTTATGTACCTACAACAGTTATGGTATCATGTAAAAAAAAAAAGTTTCCTTCTGTGACTAACATTTCATTTGGGACAATGACCTCAAGAGTCATCCTCACTGTATCCTGTAATGGGATTTCCTTGTTTGTGTATTCACACATGTTGTGGCGGGAACAATCTTCTTGTATAGTGTTGCCCAGGTTGACGTTTAACTCATGAGCGGTCCTCCTACTTCAGCCCTTCATCCCCTCCACCCCTGAGTGCTGGGACTACAGCCTGTGCTGCTGCACACCACACTTCTTTATCCACTCAGGCATCTAGATTGTTTCCAGCTCTTAGCTATTTCAAAGGATACTAAATGAGCATGGAAGTGAAAGTTTATCTTTGAGACCCCAGTTTTAGTTATTTTGAGTAAGTTAGTTTGAGTAAGTCAGCTATTGCTGACTCGTAACGCCTGTTCTGGGAACTCCCGGCCATGAGATTGAGGAACCTGAACACTGTTTCTCACAGCAGCTGCCTTATTTTAATTCCCACAGCAGTGCTGAGACTGACATCCTCACTCGATCAGCACTTGGTATATTCTGTTTTGTTTTGTTCTTATAATGGATATTTGACAGGTAGGAAGTATTATCTTGTAGCTTTGATTTGCATTGAGCAGCTTTTCTTATATATGTTAGCTATTTGTCTTCTTGGAGGAATGTCTTTTCAAGTCTTTTGACTGCCCCCTCCACATGTTCTTTGAGACAATGTAGAACTCTTGATCCTCCTTCCTGAGTCTTCAGAGTCCCAACTTTACAGACAAATGTTACCACACCTGACTGTCTTGTTCATGTTTTAGTTAGTTTATTTGTTGAGGGGTTGTTTGGTTTATGGGAATCCATAGAGAGAGAGAGAGAGTCCGATACAGATGCTGACTTCTTTCTCCCATTTCACAGGCTCCTGCACCTGTTGGTTGCTTCTTTGACTTTCAGAAGCCTTGTTATTTGGCACAGTCCTGCTTTTCTGTCTTGGCTCTTGTCACCTGTGCTTTTGGTGTCTTGCCTTAAATGATTGCCCTAACCAAGGTCATGAAGCTTCTCCTGTTCTTCCAAGAATGTCATTTCCAGATCTTTCTAGTAAAGTGTTCGCATTTGCTTATTTGTTTGGGGGGGGGGGGTTGGCACTGAGCACCCAGCACTGCGTGCCGCGTGTTAACGCGGAGGTCAGGGTCAGAGAACAGCCTTCAGAAGGTGGTGCTCCTTCCACACTGCGGGCTTCTGAGGATGTGACTCAGGGCTCCAGGTTTGCACACACTTGTGCCTTTAACTGCTGAGCTATCTAGCTGGCCAGCAGTTTCGGGTCTTATACTAAATATATTTTGAGTCAATCTTTGTGTATTGTGAGAAGAGACTTTATCTCTTTCTTTGCTGTTTGCCTGCATCCACACAACTGTAGTTTTCCCAGTATTCATCATTTAATAGACTATCTTTGCCCCATTTTATCATCTTGGCATCTTTGTCAAAAATCACTTACCGTATATTTATGGGTATATCTCTGGACGTTTTAAATTGTATTCCCTTGATTTATATGTCTACTCTTAATGACAGAACCATGCTGTTTTGATTACTTGTAATACGCTTTAAAATCAGAAAATATGAGGCTCCAGCTTCATTATTCTTTCTTAAAATGGTTTTGGGATTTTTTTGGTTTTATAAGAATTTTTTCTGAGAGAGAACAGCATGTATGTGGAAGTGAATGGACAGCTTACAGTGGTTGCTTTTCTCCTCGTAAGTTCCATAGATCAAACTCAGGTTATCAGGCTTAGTGGCCAGTGTCTTTACCTTCTGAGCCTTCTTTCTGGCCTGAGTTTTAGGATTTTCAACATTAGATCTTCCAGTCCATAAGCATGTTTATGTCTTGTTTTAATTTCTTTTACCAGCGTTTTTTTTTTTTTTTATACTTTTCACTGCAAGTCTTTCATCCTCTTAAGTTTATCGCTTAATGTTGTGGGTTTTTTTTCTCCCACATTTTATTTTTTTCCTAATCATACAAGCCCTAAAATAGGTACCCCGTTCTCTCCCTCCCGCCTCTCATGTTGTATTCTTTTTGATCCTTTTCTAAATGGAATTGTTTTCATAATTTCCTTTTCAAACTGTTAGTAGTATCTAGCAAGAAAGTTGTTTTTTTTTTAATGTTGATTTTATATTTTTCAAGTATGCTGAATTCATTTGTTAGGTATAACAGATATTTTTATAGTGGGTTTGGACATTTAATGTGAGAGCAGAGATCATTTAACTTGCTTTATGATTAAATATCTCATCTTTCTTTTTCCTTCCTTAAATGCTAATGTTAGGATTCTTGTACATGCTAAATAAAATTGGTGAGAGTAGGCACCTTTATCTTGCGTTTGATTTTAGAGGGAAATCTTTCTCTTTTCAAAGTGACAGAAATGGCTTTGGATTTTTCATGCGACCTTTTCATATGTGACCTGTATTTTATTCATTTTTTTACATTTAGGTTTAGTAGAAAGATAATCTTAATTACTTCCTCCATTTAAAAAAAAAAAAAAAAGCCTTTATAGTAGCCAGTTCTTTTTGAATACCCTTTTCAACTCTCCTGTTTTGCTAAGGAGTTTTCTTTCTAGAATTCAGAGAAACTAACGCATTTGACCTTTTTATTTGGCTTATGCTATTGATTTTAACTTTTCGTGGATGATATAGTAAACTGTGATCTTTATTATATTTAGTTGTTTTTAATAATAAAACCAAGAAAGGATAGAATTTCTGCTTTTTTGATATGTATTTGTCTGTATATGAGAGACTTATGTGAATGCCACGGAGCATAGGTAGAGATCACAGGACAACTTTTGAAAGTCTCCTTCCGTTATGTGGCTTTCAGGGATCAGACTTGAGTCATTAGGTTTTCAAGGAGGTGTCTTGCTGGCTGAACTGTCTTGCCTACCCCAGGATTTCCACTTATTGGGCATTTATTTTGTACTTCTACCTTGTAAATTTATCTTGGATTACCCTTCAAGTATCTTTGATTCAGACTCGTATAATTCTTTACTCTAGCTCCTATGAGAGAATGGTGATATGTGTCTATTTTACATACAGAACAGCTGAGATTTAGAGAGCTTGAGTGATGTCACTTGTCCAGTCTCACTAGTTAGAAAACTGTATTTGAACCCAGGTTTAAGCACTCTGTAAACAAGTTCCGTCCTCTAGAGTCAGTGCATCTGTTATTGATCAGTGTCCTGTGGGGAATCACAGGAGGAGCAAATGCCGCCCCCAACTGGATTAGGCTGACCTTATGGAATGGTTCTGTACCAAGCCCAAGTCTTTCTTTACCTTATAAATTCTTCAGTGATTTTAGATGCTGTTGTAATTCGCCTGCATGGTTGCTGGTAAATGACCATCAGATAGCTTAAGGGAACAAGGGATTTATTTTCTCTTATGATTACTGGTTACAGTTCTTAGTCCAGCTTGATGGGAGAACACGCACAACACCAGGGCCGAGGGAACTGGCCACACCATCACCACATAACGGCTGAGAGAGAGACAGTCCTTACTTGCTAGACCAGCATTTCTAGCTAAGTGTACACAAGGATGCCGACTCTCTCAACCAGGAATAAATACCTGGGCCTAATCCCATCCACCTGGGCCTTCTCCATCAGCCAGCCAATCTCCTGAAGGTTTGCTCTGGGCTTAACCCAACCATTAATTCTCCACAAATGTGCCCAGAGCTCAAACCCTCAACTATCAAGTTGACACCTGTGCCTAACTATGACAGATGCCCTTGACTGAATTAAAATTTTAAAAACCCTCCATTTTAGTATGTAAGCTAAGCAATTTCAAACTTACTGTCTGATTTATTTTCCAGTAAAATGCTCATTTTAGTTCTCAGTCCTGTATACCTCCTAGTTCTGTAAGCATCATGATCACGACAGTTTGAGGTTTCCAGGGGCCACTAGAGTAAACAAATAGGCCGGTTAGACAGGCTTGAGAGAAAAATGCCCTCTGAGGTTTCCATAGGAACAACATACAAGAATTCTCTGGCTCTTCCTCCTATAAGACTTTCTCTTGTGTTGGCTGTCATCAGTTAGTTCTCAGTCCTAGATTGGAGACATCGTGAAAGTTTATTTGCTCTTTGTATAGAGCTTTAAACTGAGTACTAGCTGCTGTTTCTTTTTCACATTCTTCCTAGAAATGAGTACACAATGGGGCCTTGTACAAGTCAGTTCACTTCTGTGAGCTGCATTTTCTCACAGTTTATTTAATAGGCTTAGAGATAACTTCCCTTAAAAATATCTATGTGAGAGTTCATGTCAGTATCTGACACATGAACCTTTATTCAATATCTACTTGTTTGATACTTCTTTTTTTCTAGGTCTTGTCATAGGCTTTGGTCTTGCAGAGGATATTTTTATAAGTTACTATAAGCACTATTTAATAATAAAGCCCAGAATGTAGCACACAACTGTAGTCTCAAATATTTGGAAGGCTAAAACAAAAGGATTGCTTGGACCTAGAAATTGAATATTATCCAGCCTGAGGGCACCATAGCAAGACACTCAAAAAGCAAAACAACCCAAGGATGATGATGTAATTACCAGTTTTTCCACAGCTGCACCCTTTTCTAAGTGATCGATATGGTCAGTTAACTTAATCCTCACAAGATTCTAATGAGATAGGGCTGTTACTCTTTCATGCGGATGAAGAAACTTAGGTTCAGATAGTACTATTAAATATAACAGCACCTTGATTTGAAGTAAGTTGATCTGGCTCCAGAATATCTCAACCACTATGCTATTCTTCCTTTCCAAGAATATATAGAATTATGAGTGAATAGAAGAACCTAAAATTCTGTCTAAAAGGTGGTAGTAACTTCTGATAGAGCACAGAGGAGATTGTCACTGAAGAATGGTGGGTTAGGAAACTAAAGATTCGTGAGAAAGAGTTGAGAAATATGTAGATTCGTGGCATGAATGTAGGATGAGGAGAAAGCTATGAGAGACAGTGGTGCTGGAGATAAGAGATCAAGCTGCCCTAAGGTTTGTGAGAGATCTGGGTGTGGTGGTAGAGAGAGATCTAGGTGAGCTTTACGTCCTAAAAAGTCTTATAAAATGAATAAGTTTTAAGTCCTCAAGAAGAAGGTATCTTGAGCACTGAATCTAACATACATCTGTCTATTTCTTGTCAAAGATATCGGAAGAAGAGATTGAAAGGATCATGTCAGGGCAGGAATTTGAGGAAGAAGCCAATCACTGGAGCAACCATGGTGACAGCGATCACAGTTCCCCTGGGAACAGGGCTTCAGAGAGCAACCAGCCCTCACCAGGCTCTACACTGTCATCCAGGTGAGCTTTACGGCAAATATGGTGACATTACTTGGGGACTAGTCCAAGAGTCATCCTCCAGGCACTTATGGTAGAGTACCCCTGCCAGGCTCTTGCAGACTTTGTGCCCTTGGTCCCCCAGACTCTTGGGATAGAGACCAGCCCAATGTTTGCTGCAGACCTTGAAAATATCAGCAATCTTTTCTGCTACTGATTAAGTGCAGTGGCTTCTATACATGCCAATCCAGTCTTCACTTAGCAGAAGAATATTTTCAGTATAGTGTTTTTATTTGCCATGAAAGAGATTGAATCTCTCATTTATTATTGAAATTTAACACAAACTACATGTACATTATCTAATTACAGTATAATTTTTGTCACAAGGGTCAATGTTATCAAGAAATTCAGTGTATTTTGTTGTTATAGGTATACACACAAGTACACTTGAGGAGATTAAAGGACAACTTTGTGGGATCGTTTCTTCCACATTTATATAAGTTCTGGGAATTGAACTCAGGTCGTCAGGCTTTAGGGAATTCAAACTTAGAGTCTCTCAATTCAGGTATGATATCTTAGGTTAGCTGCCAAGTGTGAAATAGAGCCCTCAACCACCATGGAGGGTGTCTTTTCCCAGAAATCTTCCATATAGAACATGAGTTCACAAACATTTTCTTTAAGAATCATTTACTAGGGACTGAGGAGATGATTCACGTAGTGAAGTAATCCCTGCACAAGCTGAAGACCTGAGTTTGATCCTTAGCACCTACATAAAAACCTAACACAATGGCATATGCCTATAATTCAGTGCTGGGAAGTCAGAGACAGGAAGATCCCTGGAGCCTGGCTAGCCAGTCAGTAAGCTGCAGGTTAGGAAGCCTGTCGCAAAAAATAAATGGAGAGCAACTGAGGACGGCAGCCTGTGTTGATATCCTTGGTCTCTACACAGTTGCACACATACACACAAATAATAAATAAACATAAAAATTTAAAGGTCATATAGTAAATATTTTACTTTGTAAGATTTTTCTGACAGATTTTCAGCTACCCAACTCCTCCTTAATAGTGCAAAAGCACACAGACCATATGTAAACCAGCGATGTGACCTTTGTGTTCTGGTAAAACTTAATTTATCAAAACAAGTTCTGCATTAGATTAGGCCTATAAGCTATAGTTTGCCAACTACAGAAAGAATGAGGACGAGAGAGAGATTGAGATCTAGATAAAAGGTAGTTTTTTTTAAAAAAACTGTTCTTTTAATTGGAGAGAGAGAATGTATGTCACAGAGTTCGTGTGAAGATCAGGACAACTTTCAGCAGTCAGTACTCTCTTTTTGCCATGTGTGCCCTGGGGCGATATTGCACTCAGATGGCCAGATTTGAACACAAGTGCCTTTACCCACCGAGTGATCTCATGAGCCCTAAAAGCTGCACGATTTTTAAATTTCATTGTCAAAGCAGTTAAATTTTTCTAAGGGAAAGGAGTCAAAAGGGAATCTGCCTTCTTCTTCCTATTAAATTATAACTCTAAGTCTATTCACCTGTCCCTTTTTTTTTCTTCTTTTGAAAGCTAGCAACTTAATGTCCACATGCTATATTATTTTCTAGGTGCCAGATTTGTTTTGTGTCCTAGCAATACCACTTAATCTGTCTGTGCTTTTATTTTCTTAAAGGTAAATTATGTAAATGCGCATTTTTATTATCACAGACATTCCAAGCCAGGCGTAGCAGACCTACAGTCCCACCTACACAGGAGACTGAAACAGGATGCTCACAGCTTCAAGGCCTCTTGGGTTGCCGAATGAGTTCAAGGCCAATCTAGGCAACTTATCGACATGCTTGTCCCAAAACAAATGTTGAAAGAGGATATCGTGCAGTGGCAAAGCACCTGCCTACCATGAGTAAGGGCTGGGTTTAACCCCAAATACGTATCAACACATGTGACATCTGTACAAATAATTTATCCGAGCAGTACTTACTTCTTTCCTGTTCTGGTAGTCACTGAGGTGGCCATGCTGAGCCCTTGTCTCACAGATGGGAATGTAGTAAGGAGACGTGCATATAACCTTTAATGAGACACACAGAACACATGTCCAAAGAACATTTCAGCCATCTTCTGGCTCATTGCTCTTTAGAGCAAGCACTTGACTTACTGTGACTGAGCTTGATGTAAACTTTTCTCCTTTAGGTCTGTGGAACTAAACGGATTCATGACATTCAGGGATCAGTACATGGGGGTGTCAGTGCCACCACATTATCAATATATACCGCACCTTTTTAGCTATTCTGGCCACTCGCCACTTCTGCCCCCACAAGCTCGTAGCCTGGACCCCCAGTCCTACAGTCTGATTCACCAGCTGATGTCAGCCGAGGATCTGGAGCCACTGGGCACACCCATGTTGATTGAAGACGGGTGAGTAAGCTCTGCTGGAAGCTTCAAAATATGCCCACCCTGCATCACGCGTCATCCCTGACTTCAGGTCCTTAACAGCTGTGGTAATAGAGTTGAGGCTACTTTTCAATCCCTATGGAATGTGGATTGAAGGGGTTTTGATTCTCTGTAGATCTAGGTAAACTAGGCTCTGGGGTGGACTTGAGTGCTTCTATACAAGAAATAAGCTCTAATTCTGGGGATAGTCCTATGTCAAATGTAGGTTCCTTTACAGAACGTTCAAGGCCATAACTAATTGTGTGATTTGTTTGCATCCCTATCCAACATGAGTAAGGACAACCTAATGGCGTGTGACCATGTTAGGTACAGTTCCGAATGACTAGAACTCTGAGTAGGTTGTAGGTTAACCTTGGAGCTTAGATTGTTGACATTTTGCCAGTCTTGGCCTCCCAGAAGGTATCTGAGATTGGTTAAGCTAGACTACAGGTTCAAAAGACATTTAAATATCTACCCTAACAATCACACAAAGCCTCTCTTTCTAAATGGGTGGGTGGGTAGATAGGTCTGTAGATAAATAATGTGAATTTATGGTGTGAGGAAGAAGACGTCAAGAAGACGTGAGACAGGAGCTGGAGAGGTGGCTCAGGGGTTAAGTCTCTGCCTTGCAGGCAGAAGGTCCTGAGTTCAGATCCCAGACCCCACGTATACGGGGGCAGCCTGCGTTTCTGGTCCTGGTAGGGCGGAGCCTGTGAATCCCAGGGCAGAGTAAACAAAGAGGAAGTGGAGGTGGTCTATGGTGGTTCCCGAATTCGCCCGTGATTCTACACACACATACATACACACATGCGCACAAACGCACAATTGAATAAATAAAAAAAATTTTTTTAAAAGAAGAAGAAGACATGAGACGAAGAAAGCAAGGAGGTCTGATGGCCTCAGGTCTCCTATGGCCAGAGTTGAGAAATACTAATATTAATTAAAGGAAAGGCTGAGCGACTCTGCTTCTGAACTTTCACCACTAGAGGGTGCACTGAGAACAGGCAAAGCTTCTGGACTTGTCCCTTCTCAGCTGTCTGACCCTTAGGTCTTTTTGCACAGTTCCTCATACTGAGGGGCACCAGAGCCACCTAGTAGAGTTCTGATTGCCAGTGAGAAATAAGAAAAAAAATCCTGTAAGACACGGAATATTAAAAAGTCATATTCCCTGATAATGCCGTGAATTTCTAGGCTGTCTCTCCCCTCAGCAGCATTTTGTTACCAAATTCATCTCTCTAGCTCCCAACTTCTTGCCAGCCTCAGTTCTACTCCTTTATAAGAAAAGCAAGTTGAGGACTGGAGAGATGGCTCAGGAGTTAAGCCTCTTCCTTGCAAGCAGAAGGTCCTGAGTTTGAATCCTGGATCCCACATGAAAGATCTCCAGTCAGAAGTGGTGGCAGCCTGCATTTCCATTCCTGGAAGGCTGAGTCTGAGAAACTCCAGAGCAAAGCAAAGAGGAGATAGGGCAATCTAGGGTTACCCTTGGGCCTTCACAGGCACACACAAAATAATTTAAAAAAAAAAAAGACTGAATTGAGTGGAATTAGAAATTCATGGTCAAGGGCAAGGGGCCCGCTGCTAGAATTCTG
Organism: Typhlomys cinereus; assembly: GCA_023101885.1. Lineage (NCBI taxonomy): Eukaryota > Metazoa > Chordata > Mammalia > Rodentia > Platacanthomyidae > Typhlomys > Typhlomys cinereus. The sequence continues at coordinate 3,479,192 of JALPQD010000081.1, read as the reverse complement.
TGCCCTTGAGGAGTATGTTCCCCTGTGTCCCTTGCCTCACTCTATGGCTGATGGAAGTGACTTCCTACCTGCAGATACGCTGTGACACAGGCGGAGCTGTTTGCCTTGCTGTGCCGCCTGGCTGATGAGCTGCTCTTTAGGCAGATTGCCTGGATCAAGAAGCTGCCGTTCTTCTGCGAGCTCTCAATCAAGGATTACACGTGCCTCTTGAGCTCCACATGGCAGGAGCTAATCCTGCTCTCGTCCCTCACAGTCTACAGCAAGCAGATCTTTGGAGAGCTGGCTGATGTCACTGCCAAGTACTCGCCCTCTGATGAAGAGCTCCACAGGTGAGCTTCTGCTGGGGAGGAAATCTCAAGCAAACGACCATCATGCTACCTTACCCTCCAGAAAATGGACATTAAACCCCACAGGCCTGGATTTGAACCCTGACCTTGCCACCACCTAGCTCTGTGTGTTGGCCAAGTCATGGGTTCTGAATTGAGAGAATTGGTGATGACAGTACCTCCCCAACAAGGTGGGCATAAGGAAAGAATGCTCTGCAGTGAAACTTAACGGAGTGCTAAGCTGCCGTTGAAACATTGTTTCTGGATTAGTAACAAGATATGTCTGGGAAAAACAGATTTAAATTCTGCCCAAGGGGAAAGCAACTCTGCACTGAAATTTAAAAAAAAAAAAAAATCAAAGATTGAGACCTGGGAGTCATTTTGGAACTGATTGTAAGTCAGGCATTAAGTTAGAAACTTTATATTAATGTAGTTTTTTTTTTTTTTTACAGCTTCCAGCATTATAGATACTGTAGCACCTGTTTTATAGATAGGAAAGTAGAAGTTTAGAGAATCCAGAGAGTTTTGGATTTGAATCCAGATAGGCTCTGGATTTGAGCTTGTGCCTCCATGACTGCTTAGGTTGAGGTGTAGGAAGTGTGGGAATGAGACTGAGCAGGTCTCCTGACTATTTCTCTGAGATAAAGTTTCGTTCTGATTGATCAACATCCTTTAGCTTCCTGCCTAGAATGACCTGTCTTCCTCCCTGCTGCATCCATGGCCTATCCAAGCACTTTTATAACAACTTTGTTTGAAGACATGGGAACAAATATAGCAACCATAATTTCTCATCCCCAAATTAAGAAATTAGCTATTCTAACAACTCTTCTAGCTCATTAATTTTGTATGAAAAGTCTTATATAGCTTAATTCACATTTAAGTGGACATTTCAATGGCCATCTTTATTAGGCACTTGAAAATAATAGACACCATAGAATTTTAAGACACCTAGAAGGAGGATGAATAAAAGCTAGAGAAGATAGTACCAGCTCCCATACTTCTCTTTACAGGACTGGGGTGCATCTCTTCCCACCACCATGCATGAAATAAAACAAGGCTGAAACTCAAGCAGGGAGCAAAGCTTCAAGACCTTCAAGAGCCCTGTGCACAGCTGAGCGGGGGAGGAGTTTGGGTACTGCCTCTCGCTTGACTTTCTAATATTTCCTTATTAATGATGCTTACTGGCTTAGAGTGATCCATATGTGACAGCTTTGAACCCAGCTGACACTGTCCTATAAACAGAGAGGTCTAATTTTTCAGATAACCTAACTACTTGTCTAGGACCTCTAATTCATGTTTCCATCAAATTTCTGTCTCCAGCTGTAACTTCCGGCCAAGGCATGTTTGGATAGCAGTGAGCTCTGATGCTGTCAGTTTTCAGGGGCAGTGCCAGGGAGCCTGCCTCCCTGCCTGTTCAAGGCAGAGGTTGCTGGCATGTGGGCTGTCTGTGAATGGCCTTCGCGAGGCATTTGACTCCACTTGAGCCCCAGTCTCTCAAAACCAATGCAAGGGCCATGACTAGCTGAATTAGTGAAGCAAGTTTTGTTTCTAAGAAAGATTCTTTTTACCGAGATCCTCTAACATTCCATTGTCCTTGATAGTTAAGCTGCTAGCCACACCGTGGCTTTTAAAATCTAAATTAATAATTAAAAGCCCACTTTCTCATTTGCATTAGCCATATATCACATATTCAGTAGCCACATGAATCTAGTGGCTACTATATATTCTGGGAAGCAGCAATGTGGGAGCATTTCCCAGAGTTTTCCTGAACAGCACTGATAAGAACTCATGTTGTTGCCAAGCTCTTAGGTGGATTCTAAGGATTTGGATTCTCACATGGAGCGTATTAGTAAAAAAGTAAGAATTAAACATCAACATGTTAGTTCTAGTCCATGACCACTTAGTAAGCATATGTTGTCTGGATGTTAGTATTGGCGTTGAGGCGTGAGTTCTGGAAACATAGACCATGCAAATAAGATTTCTTTCATTTCTTCCCTACCTTCTTCCGTTTCTTCTTTCTTTTCCAAGTCCAGGATTAAACCCAAGTTCTTACACATTGTATACAAATGTTCTATCACTGAGGTAGCATCTCCAGTCCTTTCCATTTATTTTGAGAAAAGATCTCACTGAGTTGCCTAGGCTGGTCTCTGTCTTCTGCCTTGTTTTCCCTAGTAGCTCCCATTACAGTTGTGCACCACCATATACCTGGTTTGTGACTCTGAGAGCTTCTGTTCTTGGTTCATAACAGTGCATACAGTCTGCAGTGTAAAAGCCAGTGTTGGAAGAGGTTGAAGAGGGCATAGACTGAGCAAGCGCAGATTAAGGGCCAGGGGCGCTGCTTGTAGAACTAGGGAGGGCAAACCATTGGCATTGCATTCAAAATAAGAATTTTCCTGATGAATTGTAGAGAAAAGGCAGTCAGGAAAACAATGGAAAGTCCTAGACGTTAGAGATCCTAGGTGGTTATGCATGAGGACCCCAAAACAGACCTGAGGATTAGGATATAAAGACCACAACACTGAGGAAAAAGAAGTGATGGAAGATAAGATACACACAGAGCAGTTCAGATGCTCACATCTTATTCTGAAGAGTGCGAATTTGAAAGCTGGTGTACACTTATAACCCTAGCACTTGGGAGATGGAGGATCAAGAATTCAAGGCCACCCTCAGTTGCATACTGTGTTCGTGGTCAGCCTAGGCCACCTGACACCTTGTCTCAAAAAAAAGAAAGAAAAACTTTGGATTGGATCTTGTCAGTAGTGTTACATTCTGAGACTCACATAGTCACATTACATTTGAATTGGGAATACACAGGGCAGCACAGAGCTAAGAGAACCAAGGAGATGAAGTCAATCTGACTTCCATGAGTGGGAACAGTTGAGGATGACTGCTTGATTTTTGAACTAGCCGTATAGGTGGGCACAGATTATCTTAGCCAAGATAAATCAGCTACTACAAAGAACATGATGTGAAATGACCTGCTCTGGGTTTGGCGTCTACTAGAAGCCCTCTACTAGAAGCCCAGGGGGTGGAATCTAATTGGCTATAGCATTGCCTGTGCCTGCGCTACTCCCACTCACACAGAGGATCTTTACTTCTTCACAACTCTTGAGTGTGAGTACCTGCTGTCAGGAAAAGGCTTTTCTCCGATGATGCATGACCACCTCCTTTTCTCTTCTCAAATATTGAATCAAATTTATGGTGTCCATATTCTTTAATCAGACTGTTATCAGACAGTAAGCTGGA